>JAXCMG010000044.1:371009-381469 GCA_034642415.1 Podarcis siculus | reverse complement strand
CTCTCTCGCTCTCTCTCGCTCTCTCTCGCTCTCTCTCGCTCTCTCTCTCTCACACACACACACACACACACACACACACACACACTCTATATTCAGCATTTCAACTACCCAAGATCAAAGTCTTGGGTAAAGAGCATTGCCTTCACCACCCACTAGAAAGCAGGCAGCAAAGAAGCCAGGTGCCCCCCGGGAAATCCACCAGCAAAAGACGGCAGAGCCGAGCCACCCGTCTTGATCCAATTGCACAGGCAAATTCATCTGGGCGGAGGTGGTCCTCAAGACATGGGGATAATAGTAACCTACTTGGCAAGGCTGTTGAAAGGATTGCTGCAACATGTGTTGGAAGTATTTCGAAGACTCTAAAGCAGCGGTTCTCAACCTGAAGGTCCCCAGATGTTGTTTGACTACAACTCCCATCATCCCTGAGCTCTGGTCTTGCTAGCTAGGGATGATGGGAGTTGTAGTTCAACAACATCTGGGGACCCACAGGTTGAGAAAGGCTGCTCTAAAGCAAGGGATAGCCTAACTTAGTGAATGTCCTGTCCCTCCACCCCAACTCCACCAATTTTGACACTGGGGACAAAAAGAAAAATGATAATAAAGTAGAGTGTGCTGCGGTGGAGAGAGCCCAAGTTGCCCTGATAAGCAGAGATGGAGCACTAGCCCCCCTCCTTAGCTGATCTCCACATAGATGGGGGGAGGGTTAGCAGGGGCGTTGTGGGCTGTGTGCAAGCATGCAAGAGCCTGTGTCCAAGAGTGTGGACTGGCCACATCCACTGCTGGCATGCAGCTCCCAGAGGACTGGCAAAGGATGGATGTGGACCTCATCCTCAGGCCAAAAAATATTAGCCAACATCTGCTCTAAAGCACCATATAAATGTGCTTGTTGTTACTACTGCTACTCATTTCTCGCTCGTGAGATCACAAACTGCTGAGCCCCTGAAGCTCCAAATCATCATCATATTATTTGTATACCATTTTTCCAGAATGGTGCTCAGACCACCGCATCAGTCTCTGAAATAAGGGCACCAGGACATCTCATTTAGATCAAAGCTTTCAGAGTTTATACGGAAAGCCTGGCAATGCGGTTAACAAGACATGCTAGGTACTATTTTAGAGTAATAAGTAAAGTTTGCCTCAAATTGTAGAAGCAGCCACACACAAATTCTAAGGTTTGCAATTCTTTACTTCAGTAGTAATATCTGCAAAATTAGCAGCCAAAACGAGTGCATTTCCAAACAAACACAAAACGGCTAGCTCTCAAACCCCTTGTCATAAAAGACATCCAGTTAAGTACAACCTGAATGTGTGACAATTTCTCATTCACTTCCACCATGAAACAGAACCACAGTGTGACAAATTGTGGAGAGGAGCTGATAGAAACCAAACTGCAGTTTAAGTGAAAAATTGGCCTGGGATGCTCAACTGGATCCTGCCATTAACTGTTAAAGTTTCAATTGCAAATAGCAAAATAAATAAATAAAAATCCCCAAAGCTAAGCCTTCAAATCCACAGTAATGAAATCTGAAGACGTTTGCTTACGTGTTCCCTGAGATTAGTGTGTGCATATTTAAAGATCAAGGAAATGTGCAGCCTTTATAGAGCTACACAGAAGTTTGTCACATAGCAGCCTCCTTCTCACATGGTTGTGCAACTCCTGCGTATTTCACATGTTACCCTGACCTCCCTGCGACACACAGACAGAAACTGAATTAAAATGTAACAATAAGCTATGGTTTAATAGCCCATTGTATATTATTCCAGGAATAAACTACAGAGGGAGGCTGCACACTGCCCGCTCTCTTCCTCCAACAGGGTTGAGAGATCAGAAGCTTTCACTTCCTTTTTTGATTAACCATTTGATTAATCCTAAACCGAGGTCTGTGTTGAAACAAGCCTGTTTCATGACCCATCCCAGAGGAGAGGCAGGAGAGTGGGAAAGCTCAGGGCTTTCTATGCCTCATTCCCGTAACAATCACCATAGTTTGTGGCTGTGTTTGGACCCAGCCCCAAAGCAGGTACAAAGAAAAAGTAGAACTCTTAAGTAAATGTCAAGTCAGAAATTTCAGCCTCAGTTACACACCCGACTTTCCAATTCCATCATAGGAAAGGACCGCTGTGAAAACGGCATCACGGCAAAACAATGTATTTAAACATTTATAGCCCCATCCACCCCAAAAGTACAGCAACGTTTAGAGCTCTCCATTTGCTAGGTGAAGATTTACCAGCCTTGCGCACACCCACCCACCCAGCCATCCACCTTAAGCCTGAAATGTCTTCAGTATGCAGGCAGGCAGTAGCTTAGCCGGCAGGGCAGTCTAACCGGGGAAGATGTCCACCAACTGCTTTTGGGGCCACTTGCCAAAGTCTTGCGAGCTCAGCTGGGCATACACCTGGCGCTTGGCTGTCTGATAGACCTCAGCTTTGACCTAGTTGAGGGAAAGAAAGGAGGAGTCTAGAAGGGATGTTCGAGAGAAAGATTTGAGAGCCCACCAACACCCACCTAGAAATTCTCCTTATTTACTTATTTTCTTTATCATCTTTTTTCTCGTTATTAAATTTATATACTGCCCTTCATCCGAAGATCCCTGGGCGATTCATTCACAGCATAAAATAGAAAATGAGAATACAAAATACTTAGTGAAACAAATACAACCCTCCTGGGGAGAGCATTCCATAATCAGGGAGCCACTGCATGAAAGGCCCACTCTTGTGTTGCCACACTCTGGACTTCTCACTGAGACACATGGAGAAGGGCCTCAGGTGGCTGGGCTTACCCAGTCAGATGGGTGGCATATAAATATATTATAATTATTACAGAGTCTGGGTCAGTTCATATGAGGAGAGGCGGTGCTTGAGGTACTGTACTGCAGTCTTGAGCTGTTTAGGGCTTCATAAGTCAAAACAATCACTTTGAATTGGGCCCAGAAACTAATTGACAGACACTGCAGTCGGGCCAGGATTGGCATTATATGCTCAAACTGTCTTGCCTCTGTGAGCAACATGTCCACCAAACTTTGCACCAGCTGAAGTTTCAGAGGCAGCCCTATGTATAACATGTTGCAGCAATCTAACCTAGTTACCAGAGCATAGACAACAAAGGTTAGACCATCCCTGTCTAGAAAGGTGCACAGCTGGGCCACCAGCCGAAGCTGATGAAAAGCACTTTGCACCTGAGACTCAAGCAACTTCAATGGACCCAGAAGTACCCTCAAGCTACATACCTGCTTCTTCAGACGATGTGTAACCCCATCAAGAACAGACCACCTCAATGAAAGGAAAACAAGGGAACCAAAACCCACCACACACCCTTTGGGGCAGCTGAAAAGACTCACCTTGGCTTCATAATATGTGGGCAGCAGCATCAAGTCTTCTCTCTTCATCTCCTGAGCCACCTTCCTGAAGGATTTCAGCATGGCAGCCTTGCAGAGCCGACTTGGGCGGTACTGGTCAAATGGATTTGCCATGCTGGCAGAGGCAAGAGTGATCCATCAACAAGGGGCTTTACATGAATCAACAGCAACACCTCACAACGAAGCAGGACCTCAACAACAACAAAAGCCAGTGTGTCCCAGCACACAATTCAACCACAGTACCAAGAAAGGCCATGAGTAAGAATGACCAGGTTCTGACTCAAGAATCGAAATTCGAGAAAATGTGTGGAATTAACAGAATCTGAATTCAGCAATTATCACTATGCCTTCCTTTCTACATGACCCATGCAAACACACACATTCTTCCTACATGCGATGTGGTTGTGCAGGAGGAGTAAGTCCTCATTTTAAGAAAAAACAAACTATAGCGTTCCATTGACATGCGGCCATTTTTAGCCTATCAGTAGTGACAAATTAGCCTTTAGTACCGGATTTTAATTTCTTTATGGTTTTATTGCCAATGTTTAGAGCTTAGAGGTAGGGAAGACTGCACTGGACTCCCAACAGCTGGAGGACCTTTTCTTTCTCAGCTCCCTGCCTCCCAAAACACAGGCCTAAAGCAAAACTTGGCATCAAACAGGCACTGAGGTAGCTAAACCTCAGCTGTTTCCCATTTCAACCACCTGTAAAGCAATAAATTCTCAGATACCCAAACACATAGAGACGTCGTCGGTCTTTACTTCTGACTGGCTGCCCCTGCTCCTGAACAACCCAAATGACTTATTAGCACAAGGGGTGCCTGCATAAAGAGCATCATTTACACAAGCAGAGAAGCCACCGAATTCTGCTTGTCGAGTTCAGATCCTTTTATTAGCAGTAAAACCACAACTGATTCCTAACACACCCACACACTCACTCACTCATAGGCCTACCCCATTCCCACACCCAAGCCCCCAGTGCCCCAAACTCACTCCTGTACTGCCTTCCCAACAGCTGCATTCACTAGTTCCAGCATCTCGTCTCCCCCGCACCAGTTGAAGCTCAAGGAGCGAAACTCTGCTGGCGTGTCAAGGGACGCGGCACAGGGACCCTTAAAAAGGTATATCTGTCTGTGGTTAAATGGCTTTGGCAAGCTATCCGAGGCTGCCAGGTTCAATCGCTCATTGATGACCTTATGGAGGGTGTCATGGTCTTGGTAAGGATCAGCTGAAACGTGAAATTAGGAGAGAGAGCAAGTTACTTGCGAGGAAAAGGTAATGAATTCCAAGGCTGATGTTGTCTAAGGGAGCTTAGTGCACAGCCAGCCCCACATCTGCACCCCACTAGAGGACTCTAGGGGCTGCCAACCCACTGATGCGATTTAAGCTGCAGTCAGAGAGAGGGGCAAGGAAGTAAATAGCTCAGCTGCCATTTAAGGAGCCCCGACCTGCCCCTGCACTTACTGTGCCATGGGGTATTACTATAACTATTTTATTTATTAAATCTGTATACTACTCTTCTATAATAGATCTCAGAGCAGTTCACAACACAGAGTTACAATATAAAAGCACAAAATACAGAATTAAAATAATGAAAACAAACCAATAATCCGCCCCTCCTACAACACATTTAAAAGAGCCTCAGATGTCTATCAGCCGAAGGCCTGGCTGAAGAGGAACGCTTTCAACTGGCATCTAAAAGGGTGTAACGAAGGCACCAGATGGCTCTCCTTGGGGAGAGGATTCCACAAATGGGAGGCACTGCAGAAAAGGCCCTGTTCTTGTGTTGCCATCCTCCTGACCCCTTGTGGAGGAGGCACATGAAGAAGGGCCTCAGAGGATGATCTCCAGGTCCAGGTTGGTTCATGTGGAGAGAGGTGATACCCATGAAGGGAGTGTCCCCCCAATTTTTAATTTTTTTAAAAAAAATTCAATCCCCAGAGAGTTGGCTTTGGGGGCATCCCCTGCAAAAGGGTCCCCTCAGAGGCTCCTCAGGACCCTGTGTATTAGAATGCTGATATAGCTCAAAATAGGGACACGGGTGGCGCTGTGGTCTAAACCACTGAGCCTAGGACTTGCCAATCAGAAGGTCAGCAGTTTGAATCCCCGCAATGGGGTGAGCTCCTGTTGCTCGGTCCCTGCTCCTGCCAACCTAGCAGTTCGAAAGCACATCATAGTGCAAGTAGATAAATAGGTAGCACTCTGGCAGAAAGGTAAACGCCGTTTCCGTGCGCTGCTCCGGTTTCACCAGAAGCAGCTTAGTCATGCTGGCCACATGACCCGGAAAAATTGTCTGCAGAGCGGACAAATGCCGGCTCCCTTGGCCTGTAAAGCAAGATGAGCACCGCAACCCCAGAGTCGTTTGCGACTGGACTTAACTGTCAGGGGTCCTTTACCTTTTTTTATAAAAAAGCTCAAAAGGATTTTTGTTCATTTAGTGCCCCAAGGCAAGGGAAGCCCAGTGTCCTGGGATGTACAAGCATGGAATGGAAACATTTCTGCAGTCTGGGTGCTGCCAATACAGTTCATGGGCTCTTTATGCGAGTTCTGTAGTAACAAAAACATACGTCACCTAGGACAATGCTGGTGATGTACACCGGGTGGATGATGTGGCTGAGAAGGGCCCCCTGCACTCCCAAGGCACTCCAGCGGGTCAGCTTGTCGCTGCTGGAGACACAGTAGACGTAGGCAGACAGCGCGCTGGGGCGGCAGTACGAGATGGGCCTGAGGACCCCTTTAACGCTGATGTGGAGCCCAATGGATGGATTCGGCTGTGGAGACACAATCCTGCAGGCCACAGGAGGGGAAGGGGAAATTCCATCAACTCAGAGAGGGAAGTGTGGAGAGGATTCAGGTACAGGAATTGGGACTGGAAGATCCCAGGGGGTGGTCTGAAGATACAGGGTGCTGCCACTGTGCTGACACTAAGCAGGTCTGCACCCTGCCAGCAACTGGATGCATGTTACCTGGAAAGCTATGATGAAAATAAGGCACAATATAATAAATTAAAAGTATTATTCTTTTGTTCTTAATGCCAAAAGCAGCCTCTTGGATTGGAGGAAATGCAAAGATAGACAAAACTTCGCCTGATGCAAGCTTGGCTGCTGAGCTGCTCTTTTGTCAATTGTCAAAAAACCATAGAAAGGGAGGATAAATAGCTTTTACAGGTTTTGGGGGGTTGCTTCAAAAACCCGTCCGACCAAACACAAGAGTGGGACAGAAGTAAATAGTGAGCAACTTACAAATTGTGAATGCCTCTCTCAAAGCGCTTGCAGTTCTCCTACAATCTATCGTCTTCCTGCAGCCTGAGTGGGGATCAAAACCCTTCTCCTGGGTTTCTTAGCTTTCTCCCAAATGGCCCTTTGGGACCAGAAGGCCAGAAGGCCAACTGCTAAGTGGAGCCATAATGAAAAACAGGCAGAACCAGCTCCTTCTAGTTCCATCCCCCTCCCTCCCACCTTCTGCAAGGGCAATGCTAAGACAAGAGGAGGAAGCTAAAAGGAAGTGCCAGTCCCCAGAGCGGTTACAAGTAAGAAGGCAGGTGTGGCGGGGGCTGGCTGAGGGCAGGTGGAGGTTGACAGGATAGTGCCTCATTTGCCCTAAGGGACCAGCCTCCACTTGCCACCGAGATCCCCACCACAAAGACAAAGCAGCCCATCTGACCGGCATGATCTCTCTCTCCTCTCCCCAGCTACCTCCCACTTCCACACACCGAGACCTTTCTGCACTGTATCCTGCTCTGAGCCACAGGCAAACACTCACCGGGTGTTCTCTGAAGCTCCTTTGGGCCTCCGACTCAGGTAGAGATGCAGAAAGTAATTTGGTTTCAGAGTCAGGTGAACCCCGTCCTCTGCCAGGCGGAAGATGCACTTCTCAAGGGCGGTGGGGTCTTGGCAGCAGTACATCAGTAGCTGCTTGTATAAGTACCTGAGAATACCAAATATTGTAGCTTGTAAAGGCTATTGTGTCTTTGGGCTTTCGATCAGATTGCAGGGCAACCTCCTGCCACCCATCTCCAGATACTCCCTTCTCTTCTGTTTCCCTTTTTCTTCTTCTTCTTCTTCTTCCCACCCCTTCCATGTATATCAATGGAAGAGATCGTAGTTTGCCTACTTTACCCTCTGTTATCATTGTTTCAAAGAGTTTGTTTTGATTAACAAAAAAACCTAAAACCATAAAATTCCAGATTTTGAAAGAGAGCTATGTTTCAGTTTGCACATTGCATAGTGAACTGTGAATTCAGCAGCTTCTCATTAAAGTGCAAACAAAAATTGATTTTCTCCCCAGTCCGTGTAACTGAGACATGTATCTTTGAAACACGACACCAACCAAAGTAACTGGGCAATGCCTGAAGAAACCCCAATGCTCCTCAGTCTTGTTGCCAAACTCCTCTGCTCCTCTGTTTGAAGAACTCCCTTTTCCAGTGTGGGGGCTATAGCTAGCTGCCAACTCCAAACACCAACTCCAGTCCTGGGCTTTCTAGTGATAAGAGGGTTCATCTCTAGACCATGCAAGGCAGCGTTAGAGAAGAATAAAGGTAAAGGGTAAAGGGACCCCTGACCATTAGGTCCAGTCATGGCCGACTCTGGGGTTGCAGCGCTCATCTTGCTTTACTGGCTGAGGGAGCCGGCGTACAGCTTCCGGGTCATGTGGCCAGCATGACTAAGCCGCTTCTGGCGAACCAGAGCAGCGCACGGAAACGCCGTTTACCTTCCTGCCGGAGCGGTACCTATTTATCTACTTGCACTTTGACGTGCTTTCGAACTGCTAGGTTGGCAGGAGCAGGGACCGAGCAACGGGAGCTCACCCCCTCACGGGGATTCGAACTGCCGACCTTCTGATTGGCAAGTACTAGGCTCTGTGGTTTAACCCACAGCGCCACCCGCGTCCCTAGAGAAGAATAAAAGGTAAAGGTACCCCTGCCCATACAGGCCAGTCGTGACCGACTCTAGGGTTGCACGCTCATCTCGCTCAAGAGGCCGTGAGCCGGCGCTGTCCGGAGACACTTCCGGGTCACGTGGCCAGCGTGACGAAGCTGCTCTGGCGAGCCAGCACCAGTGCCGCACAAGGAAACGCCGTTTACCTTCCGGCTATAAAGTGGTACCTATTTATCTACTTGCACTTAGGGGTGCTTTCGAATTGCTAGGTGGGCAGGAGCTGGGACTGAACGACGGGAGCTCACCCCGCCGCGGGGATTCGAACCGCCGACCTTATGATCAGCAAGTCCTAGGCACTGAGGTTTTACCCACAGCGCCACCCGCGTCCCTCTAGAATACCTCTAGAAGAATACCTCTGAGCAAATACCAAGTGAGTTTCCCTGATCATTAGATTATCCCAACCAGTCCCCAACATCTGGGATTAGAAATAAGAACCTCTTGTGATTTCCAGGCACGGTTGATTCACTTGTAAAATCACATCCTGCCTTCAACCTGTTGCTTCCCTCCTAAATTGCTCTTCTTTAACCTGGCCAATAAAACCACCACTGCACATCAGCGCTGGGAAGAAGGGTTGCTTACCTCAGAAGTGCTCTGCGGGCAACCACTAGCCCATGCATATCATGGATCCTCCTGCCTTTGAACTCCATCCAGCCCTCGTAGCAGACATCTCCCGTTCCCAGGGCAACCAGCTCGTAGGTCTCCTTGTAGGAGCTCAGGCTGTTGGCAACCTCTGAAGGGACAGGAAAGGAAGTGTCAAAATGTTAATTGCGACTTCAAAGGCTGGCTCAAAACAGGGAGGGAATTTCCAGGGAGGCAACAACCATTCAGGAACAGCCCCTTGCCTAGCAAACATTTGGGCCAAATTAAACCTTATGCTGAGTGCTCTGCTGAGTGAGGAACAAGCCAAAACTAGCCAAAACTGCCGCAACGTCTTGCTTGGAGCTGGTATAGGACCCCAACTAGATGGAGTTTCCATCCCTCCCACCTTTAGAACTACTTTGCATTTCCTTCCTCTGAAGAATGTAAGAAGAACTCTGGTGGATCAGAGCAAGGATCCATCCAGACCAGTGGCTCCCAAAGTGCGCTGTATCGGTGGGATTACCCAGGAGAGCACTAAGAGGCAAGGGGTAAAAGGGGGCATTGAAAGCACAAATGATTAGCAGTCTTTGTTGTTTTTTAATATGCTTTATTGGTTGAAAACTTTATAACAGAAACGGACAATAGATGTTATAGGCAAAATGAGAAAATTTTAAAAAACCCAATTATTCATACTTGCTTTGTGTATAGTATACATTTGTGATTCAATTTTACAAGGCTTCTCTTCCCCTTGCGTTCCCAAATTAAATTCCTTAAATAAGTGCTTAGACTTTACTTTCTCCATGTTATTTCACTTACTATCAATTTTATTTTATAAAATTATGCTAATTGCACATCGAAGATTATCAGTCTTTGAAAAGCTGGTATCAATGGAGCAAGCTCATCCATTTTGTTAAACTAAACAGTTTTAACTCGATTTTGAATAAATATGCAATTAATTGTTACTGTTTTGAATTTTATTGTGTTATTATATTCCCCAGTGGGTCTTGCAAACTGCTATTCTGAATAATGTTTTTAATATGGTAAAGGTAAAGGACCCCTGGACGGTTAAGTCCAGTCAAAGGCGACTATGGAGTGCGGCGCTCATCTCACTTTTTAGGTCAAGCTGTCTGTTTGTCCACAGACAGCTTTCCAGGTCATGTGGCCAGCAGGACTAAGCCGTTTCTGGTGCAATGGGACACTGTCACATGTCCCAGAGAGCATGGAAACGCCGTTTACCTCCTTGTCACAGCAGTACCTATTTATCTACTTGCACTGGTGTGCTTTTGAACTGCTGGGTTGGCAGGAGCTGGAATAGAGCAACGGGAGCTCACCCCATTGCGGGGATTCGAACCGACAACCTTCTGATCAGCAAACCCAAGAGGCTCAGTGGTTTAGACCACAGCGCCACCTGTGTCCCTAAGGTAAAGGACCCCTGGATGGTTAAGTCCAGTCAAAGGAGACTATGGGGTTGTGGCGCTCATCTCGCTTTCAGGCCGCAGACAGCTTTCCGTGTCATGTGGCCAGCAGGACTAAGCTCTGATGATAATAATAATAATAATAATAATAATAATAATAATAATAATAATAATAAT
>JAXCMG010000044.1:360047-370999 GCA_034642415.1 Podarcis siculus | reverse complement strand
ATAATAATAATAATAATAATAATAATAATAATAATAATAATAATAATTTATTATTTATACCCCACCCATCTGGCTGAGTTTCCCCAGCCACTCTGGGCGGCTCCCAATCAAGCCCGGCTTC
The DNA here is from genome assembly GCA_034642415.1 of Podarcis siculus. Lineage (NCBI taxonomy): Eukaryota > Metazoa > Chordata > Lepidosauria > Squamata > Lacertidae > Podarcis > Podarcis siculus. Next base: position 370,878 of record JAXCMG010000044.1, on the reverse strand, counting down.
AGCTGGGGAGGGCGGGATATAAATAAAATTTTATTTTTATTATTTTTATTAAACTGTTTCTGGCGCAACAGAACACCAAGGCAGAAACCAGAGTGCACAGAAACACCGTTTACCTTCCTGTCGCAGCGGGAAGGGACACTGGAGATACATTATGGAACCAGAGGAACAGTGGACCAAAAAAGTTTGGGAATTCCTGCTCCAGACCAGCATCTCATATCCCATAGTGGCCAACCAGCTGCCTCCAGAAAGCCATGAAATTGTTGCTCCTCAGCAGCTGACACTCAGCGGTATTCTGCCTTTCATCTTCGAAAGTCAGTATGGCCATTATGCCTAAAATCCAGGTAGGATTCCACCCCCACCAAAAAACAGCAACACCCCAAAGATGACAGGGCGCAAGTGGCTCACCTCTCTCCAGTATGAATGCTGCCACACTGCTCATGCAGCCTTGGTACCGCACGTCTTCTCCAATAAGCATTTCACAGATATCACTGGTAATAGCGGCACAGCGTTGTGTGTGGGAAACTTCGATTTCTGGTGGAGAGAAATAGGGCAGGTTCTTTTCCTTGGGGTGACTCTTTGGACACCTCTGCTTATTCTGCAAACGTGACGAGATCTAATGTCATGTGGGGGGGCTCAGCCCCAGTACCATTTTTCAAACGCCAGAGACCTCATGAAAAGAGAGTGGACACTTGCTGACTGTTCCCTCCTCACAGGGCTGGAGACAGACGACAGTTTTAAGCATGGGCAGGCAAATTATGCAAGCCTCAGGCTGAAAAAGGTTCCCCTTCCCTTGGCACTGTTTGCCAGGGGCTCTCAAAGATCTCTGGAAGGGTCTTTCCCAGCCCTATAGTCGCCCTTGTGCAGAACCCTGTACCACATGCAGGGAAGGCAAAAGGCCACAGGCAGTTTGTCACTTGCATCTTAAAAAGCAGGAAGACTATTAAAAGGAATAAATGCATTCAACATTTGCTATGAACAACACATGAAAGTTATGGATCTAGGACAAGGAATTAATAAGTTAAAGGAAAGCCATGTTCTTGAAGAATGTTATTCTTACCAGGAGGCCGAGGTTTTACAGAAGAAACTGGGAGAACAGGCAAGCCTGCAAGACACAAAAGGCAACCGAGGTGAAGAGATGTATGTGTTAAATCTGCCTGTTACAATCTGCGGCACAGTACATTGTGACATTCCCATGATAACCTCCTTTCTACGTTTGTGTGTGAAGCCACCCTCACAATTTAGGATTGGAAAGGAAATGTTCAGCCTCCACCAGTTTGGAAAGACAGCACTCAACTTCAGAAACGCCTCTCAGTGCATTGGGACATACAAGGCGACAAGAGCAGCTCTGAACATGTGCAGAGCACCTTCCCCTGGGAGCCGCATAACCACAGAGAACGCACCATGCTACACACCATCAGAAAACCATAGCTCGTTCCTAGCCCTTATGAGAATGGGTGGGGAGGGTGCCTCTCCAAGGTGTTTAGACTACTCCACTATTCTAGAATTCAGAGTATCCATGGGAAGGGAGTGAGCGTTTACTAGGTAGAAACTGTACATTCAAAGTACACTGCTTGCTGAGAAGTATGCTGGGAACTGGAGCTCTGTGAGGAACACACTGCCATCTGTTCGCAGGATTTTTAAAGCCACATGTTTTAAATCAGGCATAGGCAAACTCGGCCCTCCAGATTTTTTTTTTTTATTACGATAAAAATCTTCTTTATTGTCATTGTCCCATACAGAACAAAATTGAAAATTCTACATAAGACATTCAAAAACCAACAAGCCTGCTATCCCAGCTATCCCAACCTGGTTAGCCCCCTAAAAACCCTAATACCCCATAATTAAATACAATATACTCCCACGGAGACTCCTTAATACTGCGTTTAAGACCAAAATCGCATTTGGGTAGAAACTGTTTCTCAGGCGGCTAGTCCTAGTCTTTATAACCCTGTACCTTCTCTTCCAGAAGGCAAAAGCTGAAAGAGATCATTTCCAGGGTGCGCACTATCCTGCGCTATCTCTGCAGCTTTCTTATGGCAGCTGGAAGCATAGATTTGATCCAAGGTGGGAAGAGTGCACCCAATTATTCTCTCTGCAGTCTTTACAACCCTGGACAGCATTGTTTTTCCCTGGCAGTGCAGCTCCCAAACCACACAGACCATAAGTTAATACACTCTCCACAGTACAATGGTAAAAATAAATAAATAAATAAATAAATAATACTACAGTTCCCATCATCCCTGACCACTGGTCCTGTTAGCTAGGGATGATGGGAGTTGTAGTCCCAAAACATATGGAGGGCCGAGTTTGCCTATGCCTGCTTTCCATATACGGTGTGGGTGTGACACACAAGACATACTTTCATTTTGCTTCTCCAGTTGTGCATCCGAAACATCATCAATTGGTTGATCCCATCCATCGAGGAGTGGCTCCTTAAAAGAAGCCGAGGGCAGAAGGTGGGCTGCAGAAAGAACATCAGTGGGAAAGTGAGGAGGGGTGCCAAAGCAGAGAAACAAAACAGGAGAGTGGGGCAGAAAGGAAAGCAGGAACCTCCCTGTTACCCTCAACACTCACAAAATATACTGACCTTCCAGCTCCCAACACGAAGAGGAGGAAAACAGGGGGGAGACCTGCAGCAATCATGCAGTTCTATTTACATTAATCAACAATTGATATAGATCTTACCACAAGGCAGGGCAAAAAGACCTACTTAAGGTAGAAACAGTTGGGGTGGGTGATGGTTACAAGACCCAGGCTCCTTCGTGGGGTCACCCATACCTCCTGTACAAGAGGAAAGAATGTGCTTTTAAAAGGTAAAGGTACCCCTGCCCGTACAGGCCAGTCGTGTCCGACTCTAGGGTTGTGCGCCCATCTCACTTAAGAGGCCGGGAGCCAGCGCTGTCTGGAGACACTTCCAGGTCACGTGGCCAGTGTGACGAAGCTGCTCTGGCGAGCCAGCACCAGCGCAGCACACGGAAACGCCGTTTACCTTCCCGCCAGTAAGCGGTCCCTATTTATCTACTTGCACTTAGGGGTGCTTTCGAACTGCTAGGTGGGCAGGAGCTGGGACCGAAAGACGGGAGCTCACCCCGCCGCGGGGATTCGAACCGCCAACCATGCGATCGGCAAGTCCTAGGCGCTGAGGTTTTACCCACAGCGCCACCCGCGTCCCTTTTAACCTTTACTAAATTTAACAAGTTCTCATTTTTCCCACTGCAGAGTCGAGAAGTGTGCACATCTGGTTACCTTTTATCAGACATTCAACCTCCAGTGCTTTGTAAAATATTTATTAAGCAGCATTTCACATACAGAAAGCTTGACAAAATAAATGGATGGTTAGAATTGTGGTTACAAACGAAAATGTGTAGCTGCTGCAGGTCTACTACTACTTATTTTCAAACTCTTGAGATACATAGACTTTTCTAGGAATCCCTTTCTGCACTATTCATCATATATTGTAGGAATCTGCCCTTTGAGCTGACATGGCTCAAGCACTAAAAGAATCCTGTGGCAACTTTTAGCATACGCATTACAGCTTAAGCTTGGGAGGATGGGTGGGACCTAAATTTAATATAAATAAATAAAATAATAGGGCAATGAAGTGGTTGTTGGAATAAATTCAGCCTTTGGATCCCTACGAAGACTGGATTTTGCAGGAAAAGGCACCGCCAAAGAGGTCAAATTGCTAGTGTTAAGAACATCAGAGCCCTGAAGCTGGAGGAAACCAAAGACCCATCTAGTCCAGCATCCTGTTTCCATGGCGGCCAGCCAGATGTCCCTAACAAAGCCCACAAGCAGGACATGAATGCTACAACATTCGGCAGGTTTAACCTGGCAGACTCCCTTGCCCTCTTAGTGCAATGGTCAAAAGGTAAGTCCAGTCAAAGGCGACTCTGGGGTTGCGGCGCTCATCTCTCTTTCAGGCCAAGGGAGCTGGCATTTGTCCACAGACAGCTTTCCAGGTCATGTGGCTAACAGGGCTAAACTGCTAATGGCGCACGGAGGGCCATGACGAGTGCCAGAGTGGACGCGGGTGGCGCTGTGGTGTAAACCACTGAGCCTCTTGAGCTTGCTGATCAGAAGGTCGGCGATTCGAATCCCCACGACAGGGTGAGCTCCCGTTGCTCTGTCCCAGCTCCTGCCAACCTAGCAGTTCGAAAGCATGCCAGTGCAAGTAGATAAATAGGTACCAGTGTGGCAGGAAGGTAAACGGCGTTTCCGTGCGCTCTGGCACTCGTCACAGTCCTCCGTGCGCCAGTAGCAGTTTAGTCTCTTTCAAATCAGAACCAGTGAGGGCGGTGAAGGTCCTATGTGAGTGTCTGGAGGCAGTTGGAGGATGGATGGCTGCTAACAGATGGAGATTGAATCCTGACAAGACAGAAGTACTGTTTTTGGGAGACAGCAGGCGTGCGGGTGTGGAGGACTCCCTGGTCCTGAATGGGGCAACTGTGCCCCTGAAGGACCAGGTGCGCAGCCTGGGAGTCATTCTGGACTCACAGCTGTCCATGGAGGTGCAGGTCCATTCTGTGTCCAGGGCAGCTGTTTATCAGCTCCATCTGGTACGCAGGATGAGACTCTCCCTGCCCGTGGACTGTCTGGCCAGAGTGGTGCATGCTCTGGTTATCTCTCACTTGGACTACTGCAATGCGCTCTACGTGGGGCTACCTTTGAAGGTGACCTGGAAACTACAACTAATCCAGAATGTGGTAGCTAGACTGGGGACCGGGAGCGGCCGCCGAGACGATATAACACCAGTCTTGAAAGACCTACATTGGCTCCTTGTACTTTTTCCGAGCACAATTCAAAGTGTTGGTGCTGACCTTTAAAGCCCTCAACGGCCTCAGTCCAGTAGACCTGAAGGAGTGTCTTCACCCCCATCACTCTGCTGGACACTGAGATCCAGTGCCGAGGGCCTTCGACAGTTCCCTCATTGTGAGAAGTGAGGTTACAGGGAACCAGGGAGAGGGCCTTCTCGGTGGTGGCGCCCGCCCTGTGGAACGCCCTCCCATCAGATGTCAAGAAAATAAGCAGCTACCTTATTTTTAAAAAACATCTGAAGGCAGTCCTGTTTAGGGAAGCTTTTAATGTTTAAGAGGTTATTGTATTTTAGTCTTCTGCTTGAAGCTGCCCAGAGTGGCTGGGGAAACCCAGCCAGATGGGCAGGGTATAAATAATAAATTATTATTATTATTATTATTATTATTATTAGTCCTGCTGGCCACATGACCCGGAAAGCTGTCTGTGGACAAACGCCGGCTCCCTCGGCCTGAAAGCGAGATGAGCGCCGCAACCCCATACGGTCCAGGGGTCCTTTACCTTTACCATAGCAATGTTGCAACCACATTGTTATTAATTCTCCTTTCAGGCCCAGTCCACCCTCTTCCGCATCTACCCTTTCCTTGTGTGGCACCACTAGCGGATCCAGAGAGCTCTGGGGAAGGAAGAGGCTCCTCAACAGCTTGAAGTTGTCCTTCCCTCCAAGGAGACTGCATCCGATCTTTCTGCAGAGATGTTGTGGCATTTATTTTCTGGCAACCCTCTCCTGCCGCCTCTTCTTTGTCCGACATTTTTCTGGGAAGAAGGGAAACAGATAAAAATTTAAAACTTTCTGCTTGCAAGGAGAAGGGGTGTTTACAATTACAGCTTTTTGCTTGAATGTCTAAGTTTTGTATCAATGTTGTGTTGCAGGGGCAATATAAGTTTTGCTATGTACCAAGGTTCCTGCATCGTTGGCAACCATCTGCCTCCAGATGCTATTGTGCTATTATTATATTTGTGTATTTTCTGTGAACTGCTTTGAGGAAACTACTATATATCGCTTTAAGTTGGGGGGTCTTTCTGGATGCCCTTCCAAAACCTGTGAAGGTCTAAGACGAAGCTTGGGTATGAAAACAAGATAATTGCGAGGAGAAGCAGGACTAAGAGGTGGAGATATGCTCCAGAGATCCAGACCGTGGGGAGCCCCAAGAAATTAATAAATACAATTTGGACTATAATTTGATCTTTTTTATTTCAGTTTTTTATTTTTCTAATTGGAGTATTATGATTGGATATTTAATTGGATGTTTTTTATTGAAAAATCAATAAAAATGATTTTTAAAAAACCAAGATAATTGCTGATGTTAAAACGGCAGTAATGAAATACAGTAATATAAGCAGAGATTTATGAAAAGCCAGACCAGGACAAAAGCCTTTCCAACAAGTCTTGGTGAAATAGGAAGGCTTGAACAACTAGCCCTTGGCCAAGGGAGAAAGGTATGGCTCTGGCAGGCTTCCCTTGGGAAGGGATTCCTCAAGGCCAGGGGCCACCACAGAAAAGGCCGTGTTTTTTGTGGTGGATGACAGTCTGCCTTCCCTCATCAATGGTTATGTGGAACTTGATGGGGAGATTTTTAAGGGTCTGGATTTCCCCTCCCTAAATTGATTTTTGAATTCTGAATTTATCGCTATTCACATTTTATACTGTATTTTATGCTGGTTTTTTGTTGCATCAATTGTTTAAAATTTGCTGTTAGCCGCCCTGAGCCCGGTTTTCTGAACCGGGAAGGGCTGGGTAAAAATAAAAATTTATTATTTATTTAAATGGAAATGGATTGCTTTTTGGAGACTACCAGATTAAAGAAACATGAGTTTTAGACAGTTATTTGACCGGCCGTGAACCATTTTGACAGGGTTCTGTTTTGCAATTAAGTGGCCGCGAACAAAATAACTGTAAATCTGTGTAAACTGGTACATGAAAAAAGCACGATAGATCAGTCTTCAGGTTTTGTCCCTCAGGAGAGGCCTTCTTCTTCTTCCCCACTTTGGTCCCAAACAGGGAGAAAAGGCCTTTTCCAAGATGGCGCCTGAGGTGCTAAACCAAAAACTGTGGCCCATGTATTCAAATTCAAATCTGTTGCCCGGCCAACCGATCAAACGGTTCATCCACAAATCACTGTTCTTTTCCGTGTATAAGACTAGGTTTTTTCACTCTAAAATAATCTTCAAAATCGTGGCTCATCTTACACAATCTCCCCCCCCCCGCCATTTTCTTAAATTGGAGTCCCCAAAAATAGGGGGCGTCTTATACATGGGGGCATCTTAATAGAGGGAAAGCCGCTTAAGAGAGGCTTAAATTTTGTTAAAACAGAATAAACACCACAATGGCCGCTATTCCCCCCCTCCCAGAGCTTTTCCACTCGCAAAATGGCCTCAGCTCACCCCAATTCGTCCCTCGGTTTCCCCAAAGCTCTGAGGAGGACCCCCCCAAAAAATGGCGTTCCCCCCCCAAAAAAAACCTGGAGGGAATCCCCTCTAGAAAAATGGCCCCAAATTGGCCTCAGTGGGGAGGATTTCATGGAGAAGGGGGGCTCACTTTTAGTATTTCTTTCCCCCCCCCCAAATTCCTTCTCACTGCCCCCTCACAGGAGATATCCCCTCCAAAACCTCCACATAAGGGCCCCCCAATAATTTAACCCAATAATGTAGCCCAACAAAGCAGCCCCTTTGCCCCAAAGCTCAAAAACACCCCCCAAATAAATCAAAAATCGCTCTTCCAAAAGATTAAACGTCCCACCCAAATCTCCCGCCCTGAAATGTGAAGGAGACCCATCCCGCCTATCCCATAATAATAATAATAATAAATTTTATTTATACCCCGCCCTAACACCAATAAAATCACAGTAAAAACATAATTGGGGGGGGGGAGAACCAATTTTAAATACAGGTTAAAATACCATTTAAAATGCAGCACACACCCCCCAGGTGTTTCCACACAAGCCCCTTTCTTGCCACCCCGTTAATTCGGATTAATTGGGGAGGCCCTGAGGAGGAGATGGGGCTTTGGAGTGTCCCAAAGCCAGCTGGGGGGGTGAAGTGGAGGGGGGTATCCTATGAAGAGCAGGAAATGTGCAGGGAAGGAAAGGATTGACTCCAGCAGTTGGGGGGGGTTGCAGAAAAATGGGGTGCATGGAAGAGAAGGGGGGCGCTGAATGCATCGCAAAAGAGCTGCTTTGGTGCAAATTTGGAGGGTGCAAAGGGGCGCCTGCTAAAAATTAAGAGGGGGGGTGGAGCAGGTTCAATGCACCCCTTGGGGTGCAAAGGAGGGTTGCATTTTGGGGGGGTGTTATTGGGGGGGAACCTGCTTGCAAAGACAGCTAGCTAGAAAGCTAAATGGGCGAGGGTGCAAAATGGATGCAACAGGGAGAAGAGGCGGTGGGGGGGCAAAGGGGCGCCTGCTGCAAATTAAGAGGGGGAGATGGAGCAGGTTCAATGCACCCCTTGGGGTTAAAAGTAGGGGTGCAATTTTTGTGAGGGGGGAACCTACTTGCAAACACAGAAAGTTAAATGGGCGAGGGTGCAAAATGCATGCAACAGGGAAAAGAGGTGGGGGGGGCAAGAGGGTTTGCAATACCATGGGGGTAATTCATGGGGGGGGGTTCCTTGCACCCCACGTTGCAAGGGAAGACCACGCTTTGAGTGGTTTATTTATTTTATATATTTATTTGAGTGGTTTATTTATTTTTTATTGCTCTCCCACCATCTAGGAGCCCCGCTTCCGATTTCCCCTACCAGGTTGCAAATGAATTAAAACCGAGCTGCTTCTCCACGTGTTTGAGTGAGGATCCACTTTGAAGATAGGGGGGGGGGGCGAGAAAGAAATCTGCAACGGCCACCAATCAGGTAAAAGAAAAGTCAGTTAATCAGTTTTATTGCAGGTAGCCAAAGGCTGCCGCAACGCACACAGAATCATTCAAAAATTAAAAGAAAATATACTGGATTAATGCAAAAGCATTTGTTATCAAGACGTTACCTACTCTAAACAGAGCTATAAAAGTACCTTAATAATACAAATAAAGACATTAAACAATAAAATGTATAAGCTAAAATGATCACACGGCCACTAATGTATTAAAAAATGATGTTAATTAATACAGTGGTAAAAGAAAAGGAGGGGGGATCTCACAGGCTCCTCCCACCCCGCTTGGGGATCCATTGCAACTCCTTTAAGGATCGCAGCCCGAGGAATGGGTGTCTTTTAATAACTTGGAGGGAGTAAAAAGCAGGATTAAGATTTGCGCTCCAGATTTGGAAGGGAAACTCACCACCCTCACCCCGGGGGAGAAAAATCTACTTGGTTTCTCAGGTTAAGCCAGGTGCCTTGGGTTTATTTATTTATTTTATTTTATTTTGCACGTGCAATTTGCACGCCCCAGTTGCTCCAGAGGAGGCTTTGCATACGGATCCCGTGCAAATGGATTCAGAAGCAATCGCTCGCCACGTAATCCTTGTTGGGCGTGAGGTTGTTTTACCTGCTAAAAGATGTCGATGTCCTGCCCGGGCTCACAAACGGTCTCTGCAAAAGGCAGTGAAACGGTTTTGAAACGTAAACGCGGGACTTTAAACAGCTGCAAGGAGGAAATGGCTCCACTTTGGTCCTCGCAAGTTGCGCCTCTAGGTGGCGTATCCTAAGCATGTGATCACTGCAAACCGGAGTTTAAAGGGGTGGCGGCAGGTGACCTATTAATTGCAACACCATCATCTAACATTCAGGTTTGCAAACCTTGCCAGTTGCTGCCTTGAGAGCTCTTACATTAAACAGAGATTTTTAAAGAATTGAAAGAAAGTGACTGCTTGCTTAAATAAATTAATAATAATAATAATAATAATAATAATTTGTACCCCGCCCATCTGGCAGGGTCTCCCCAGCCACTCTGGGCGGCTTCCAACATATATTAAAAATACATTAGAATACATTAACATATACATATACATATGTACACTCAAGATATCACTCAAGATACACCAAAACCTGCATTCCTGTACCCGTGAAAATCTACGAAAGCAAATATATATATATATATATATATATGCAGGTTTTGGTGTCCTCGGGTGTCTTCCCGTGTAAAAGTTGGGGTGTCTAGGCGACGTTTCGACGAGGTCTCACTCGTCATCTTCAGGCTGGTGCTTTCGGCTTCTTGTTACTGGAACAGAGCAGGATCTCAGTGTTTGAGTTCCTATAAATACTGTTGAGGAGGTGTGGTGTATAGCCTCCAATGTTCTGGGCAGAGAGGAAGTTCCCAGGCTAGTGTGCCTTTTCTTCTTTTGTTCCTTAATTGCTTGAGGGATATCTTGAGTGATTTCTTGAGTGATATCCTGAGTACCACTTAGGTGGGTCATTAGGTGTGGATTAGTTGCTAGAGCTTTTGTGTCTTGACCTCTTGAACTTTGTGAAGAGTTTTTCTGAGAAGATGGCTGTACTGCTTTGTTGTGCTCTGGCTTGGCTTCGTGTATAGGGGCGAGCTGTGGTTTTGTGGCCTGTGCCAGCCAGATCTGTGTAGGGATTGCAGGGGGGTGCAGCATCCGGAGGTGCCATCGTGGTTTGGCTACTGGATGGTGTCTGTAATTTATCTGTGGAGAGGGTGTTTCTCTATCTCGAAGTCTGCAAAGTCTGCCCAGCCACGTACATTGGACAAACAAACAGACGAATAAATGCACGTATCGCAGAACACAAGAATGCCGTCAAAAAAGAAGAAAAAACTTCCTCTCTTTTCCAACACATGAAAGAAACAGGACACGAAATTAATTTTGCAGATTCCAAATTGCTCTCTAACATGGAACATCACCACAAGAGAATAATCATGGAAGCCATCGAGATAGAGAAACACCCTCACAACATGAACAAGCGTGACGACACATCCCGCTTGCCAGACATCTGGAAATTAGCCCTCCCCACAAAAACTGACACCAGATCCAGAGGCACACAGAACGCCATCACCAATCAACCACACCAGACCCAAACCCAGACCCTCTCCACAGATAAATTACAGACACCATCCAGTAGCCAAACCAC
>JAXCMG010000044.1:328985-345047 GCA_034642415.1 Podarcis siculus | reverse complement strand
GATTCTATGATTCTAATTGGGAAACACTGGCCTGCAAATGCTCCAATTTGAGAACAGTCATTACCAAAGGTGTCCTGGGCTTTGAAGACACTCGAACTCAGGACGCAAGGGAGAAACGTACTAAGAGGGAGGCACGATTGGCAAATCCACACCATCATCAACTCCTGCCCGGAAACCTATGTCCCCACTGTGGAAGGACGTGTGGCTCCAGAATTGGCCTCCACGCTCACTTACGGACTCATTGTTAAAACCGTGTTTATGGAAGACAATCTTAGTCAGCTACGAGGGATCACCAAAGAAGGAGAAGAAGACATGGACAAATGTTCTGACTCGGTATAAGGCAGTTTTCTATGTTCTAAGCGGGGTGGGTGGGGCTGCCCTTGTGCCTTTACTTTCTGCACGAAAGCTAATTTATAAAGACAATGGGTATTTTGGTGTTAGAAGAGCACCAGGCCTAGTAGCCACCAGCCATCAAAGGCAATTCATCTAAACCCTATGGATCACCATTTAGTGCGAGGCTATGCAAAAATCTAGAAGGGGGGGTGCTCACTCCTGTGGGGGTGAGTTCCACAGTTTAAATAAGCTGTGGGTGAAGAAGGGCTTTCTTTTAGCTGTCCCGAACCTCCCAACGTTCCATCTTCATAGGATGCCCAAAAATCCCAAGGGCTACGAGAGAGGGAGGGAAACTGCCTGCTTTTATTGTGCTTTGCCGTGGAAAACCTGATCCCAGAATAAGGACCCATTCATGGCCAGATTTAGGTCTGATGAGGCCCCAAACTACTGAAGGTAATGGGGCCCTTTATACGTCCAGCTGTCCTATCTGGCTAGATGGTAATTTATGGACCTCATAGGTATCTCAGTCCATTTGCACATGTTGCCCTGCAACCAGTCCATGCACAATGTGGGCACCCTGTATATAGAAAGGAGCAAACCAGTGATGTTTTAAGGGAGCAGGCTAGCAGGCGGGGCCCATGACTTACATCATAGGAACCTACACAACACAAAACACTGTTGCTGGATGTAGGTTTTATTTTATTTCTTTTTTATCTTACATTTTGGAAATGTACAGTGGTACCTCGGGTTAAGAATTCGTTCCGGAGGTCTGTTCTTAACCTGAAACTGTTCTTAACCTGAGGTACCACTTTAGCTAATGGGGCCTCCTGCTGCCGCCGCGCCACCGCCGCACAATTTCTATTCTCATCCTGAAGCAAAGTTCTTAACCCAAGGTACTATTTCTGGGTTAGTGGAATCTGTAACCTGAAGCGTCTGTAACCCTAGGTACCACTTTTCCCCCCTTTATTTTTTGGGGGGACCTCCAAGAGAGTGTGGGACGCAGGTGGCGCTGTGGGTTAAACCACAGAGCCTAGGGCTTGCTGATCAGAAGGTTGGCGGTTCAAATCCCCCTGACGGGGTGAACTCCCGTTGCTCAGTCCCTGCTCTTGCCAACCTAGCAGTTTGAAAGCACGTCAAAGTGCAAGTAGATAAATAGGTACTGCTCCGACGGGAAGGTAAATGGCGTTTCCGTGTGCTGCTCTGGTTCGCCAGAAGCGGCTTAGTCATGCTGGCCACATGACCCGGAAGCTGTATGCCGGCTCCCTCGGCCAGTAAAGCGAGATGAGCGCTGCAACCCCACAGTAGTCCGCAACTGGACCTAATGGTCAGGGGTCCCTTTACCAAGAGAATGGGGCCCTAAGCTAGAACTTGTTTAGCTCATACTGTACGTAAATCCGGCACTGGTCCCAAAACTCACAACGTACAGCTTCATTGGATGCCCAAAACCTCTAGGGCTACGAGAGAAGGAGGGAAACTTTTTCCTATTTGCTTTCTCTGTGCAATGCTGTGCATCATAACCTGATCCCAGAATACGGACCCATTTAAAGACAGCTGCTGCTGCCCCTTCTCCACCGCAGGCCCTCTGAAATGTCCCTCCAGCCTCCGCATTCCAGTCCGAAGTTTGAACTCGCCAGCTGCCCTTACTTCTGGCAGGCGGTCAAGGAAAACAACGGGGGGGGGGGCCCTCCCCTCCGCCCTGGCCGGGAGGCAATGCCCTTGTAAGGCCCAGCTGGAGGTCAGCAGAGACGCAGGCAGAGAGAAGCAAGGGAAGGAGAGAGATCAGGAAGGAGGCAGCAAGGACCACCGTCAAGAGCATGAAATCCCTTCTGGTAAAGACCCACCCCCCCTGTCTCTGCACGGCTGCTTGCTAAAAGCAGGTCACTAACTCTGGGGTGTTTGTGCACCCTATCGCTTCCTTGCTCCTAACTCATAAGCTACTGGACGTTTGCTGGTGGAAGTCCCAAAAATTAATAATTACAATTTGGAAGATAATTTGATGATCTTGTTTTATTTTAGTTTTTTTTATTATTATTGGATTATGATTTTATATGTTAATTGGAAAATTAATAAAAACGATTTAACAACAACAACACTGGCGAGGCCAAAACAGGCGAGGCACAGTTACAGGGGGATAGCCTTGCCAGTTTGTTGCAGAGTCCCCTTCGAACGATATATACTGTATATTGAAGCAGAAAGTTCTGTGTGTGATACATGAGATTTAGGTCAGGTTGAGAGGCAGTTTCTGGCTCAAGGTCACCCAGTTGAACTTCACAGCCGAGTGGGTTATTTCGAGTCCTTCCTAGTCCTTCCTCTCAGGGCTATTCATTTCATTTATTTCATAAGTTTTCTGTGCAACAGACACAGAACAGAGATCAGCCTTAGCTACTTATTCCATCTGCCCCCCGCCCCAACCTGCTGCTTCCATGGGAGAAATACTTTACCTTTTGAAAAACTGATGTTTTGGGAAGAGCTGAAGTAAACCTAGGTTTAAGCCTAGGCCCGCCTTTGCCAACCGGGTACCGTCTAAATCAGGGTGGTCCAACTTTTCCTACCAAGTGAGCTGCAAGAGCCTGCAGGCCCCACACTGCCTTGTTTTGGGGAAAGAGGGGAGAAGTGAGCCCAAAATGTTTTTGTTATTTATTTATTTATATCCCATCCATCTGGCTGGGCTTCCCCAGTCACTCTGGGAGGCTTTCAACAGAATATTAAAATACTGTAATGCATCAAACATTAAAAGCTTCCCTAAACAGGGCTGCCTTCATATGTCTTCTAAAAGTTTGGTAGTTGTTGTTCTCTTTGACATCTGGTAGGAGGGCATTCCACAAAGCGGGTGCCACCAGCGAGAAGGCCCTCTGCCTGGCTCCCTGTAACTTGGCTTCTCGCAGGGAGGGAACTGCCAGAAGGCCCTCGGAGCTGGACCTCAGTGTCCGGGCTGAACGATGGGGGTGGAGACGCTCCTTCAGGTCTACTGGGCCTTTGAGGCCGTTTAGGGCTTTAAAGGTCAGCACCAACACTTTGAATTGTGCTTGGAAACGTACTGGGAGCCAATGTAGGTCTTTTGAGACCGGTGTTATGTGGTCTCAGCGGCCGCCCCCAGTCACCAGTCTAGCTGCCACATTCTGGATTAATTGCAGTTTCTGGGTCACCTTCAAAGGGAGCCCCACGTAGAGCGCATGGCAGTAGTCCAAGCGGGAGATAACCAGAGCATGCACCACTCTGGCCAGACAGTCTGCGGGCAGGGAGGGTCTCATCCTGCGTACCAGATGCCGCCTCAGCCTCCCCTGTCCCAACCGGTAGCGGAGCAGCTGTAAGTGATGGCCCAGCTGGAGGCAAGGAGGGAATCCCCGCATCTGGAGCCAGGGCAGGCTCAGGCCCCGGACTCGGCCCAACTGGTGCTTGTTGCAGGGGAACCTGTGCAGACTGGGACTCTTCAGGATCAGGCCCCAGACTAGGTTCAGATGATGCCTGAGGCAAAGGATCCGGTGCAGACTGAGTCCCCTCTGGTTCTGAGTCCGAGCCCAAGTCCCAGGCCATCACAAATCCTTCTTCACACTGCGCATGGTTAAACTGTGGAACTCCCTGCTACAGGGCCTCAACAATGCAAACCAACTTGGATGGCTTTAAAAGAGGATGGGGCAAATTCACGGAGGAAGAGAGGGCTAAGGATGGGTGTCAGCCAGGATCGCTGTGCTCTGCCCTCCCCATTTGGAAGCAGAAATACTTCTGAATCGCAGTTGCTGGAAACCACAGGAGCGGAGAGTCGCTCTTGTGGGAATGTTCAGGGATGCAGGAGAGGATAGATTGTTTGATTATATCCTTTTCCAACTTGTGTTAACAAGTTCCACAATTTAGCAGAGTAACATTCCCCCTTTTAAACTCGCAGCGGATGCGTTTGCTCAGGCTCGCTAAAGCCTCCATAATAACTATTCTGGTATTTCCCCCTTATTCCCTCATAAAAGATAAGACACAACACAGTCTTCTATAAAAGTATAAAGAGCGTTTACTCACACATCATTCTGTTCACAGTCGGATCCCAGAAGCTTAGAAAAGTTACATACACCTGGAAACTATCTCATAAGGAGACAGTCCCTTTGTCCTCTCTGGGCTGGAAGCCAAGAGAGCATCTTTGGCTAAACAGATGTTGCTTCTTCGACGCATGTAGTCAAAGAGAGAGAGATGGCTGCCCTGCCCTGTGCTTTTGTCGTTACCTGCACAGGTGAGGCCATGCCCACCTCTAGTCCCATGCAGAGGAAGTCTGTCCCAGCCCAGAAGGAAACAGGAAGTTGACCTGCTGGCTGGACAAACATTCCTCCCCATGTGTAAACATGTTCCCTCTAGGAAGGTTGTACCTGACTGCTCTTGTGTTTCACATCCGACAGCTCTTGTGCTCCGATCCTGGTTCCCCACAGGCATCTTGTTGGCTACTGTGGGAAGATACTGGACTAGATGGGCCACTTGCCGCAACCAGCAGGCTCTCCTTATTCTCTTATGTTCATGGCTGGTGGGTTTTGTAGTCGAAAACATCTGGAGGGCACCCGGCTGGTCTGGAGTGGGGTGGGGAAGGGGGGGACAGGTGGCGACTGTTCTGCATGTCACTGGACCCAGGTTTCACTTGTGCTTTTTGGGCCCCCAGAGACAAAGCCCCGAGTGCTTTTACATCTCAGCTTCCGGAGAAAGCAGAAGTTCCAATGGCGGCTGTAACCGCAGCTGGCGAAATACAATCCGTGTACCTGAGTTTACAGTGAACTAGAATTTACATGCAGCGAACTTAAGAGATTTAATGGCAAACCTTTGCAAACATTAAGCTGGTTTGCCTTCACAACAACCCTACGAGGTGGGCTGCAATTATCCATACATCCCCTGTGCCTAATAATAATAATAATTTAAATAAATAAATAAATAAATAAAACCCCGCCCTCCCCAGCCAAGGCCGGGCTCAGGGTGGCTAACACCAGATAGCAATACCATTGATTAAAATAAAACTTAAAAACAAGATTAAAATGCAACATTAAGATGCAGCCTCATTTGAGTAGAAATTCAAATCAAAAACTTTTTGGGGATGAAAACGTCAAATCTTCACCAAGGCCAACTATCCAGACTGGTAGAAAAAACCAGGGAAGTCCCCAAACAGGAGTTCTATCTCAGAAGGAGAAAGGAAAAAGGAAAGAGGGGATCAAGTTGATTCCAAGTCAAAGGCCAGGCGGAACAACTCTGTCTTACAGGCCCTGCGGAAAGAAATCAGATCCCACAGGGCCCTGGTCTCAGGAGACAGAGCGTTCCACCGGGCCGGGGCCAGTGTTGAAAAGGCCCTGCCTCTGGTTGAGGCTAATCTGACTCCCTTAGGGCCTGGGACCTTTAGGGTGTTGCTCTTTATGGACCTTGAGGCTCTCCGTGGGATATACCAAGAGAGGTGGTCCGTAGGTACGAGGGTCCTAGGCCATGAAGGGCTTTAAAGGTCAAAACCAGCACCCTAAACCTGACCCTGTACTCCACCAGGAGCCAGTGCAGCTGGTAAAGCATTGGATGAATATGCTCCCATGGCAGAGACCCCATAAGGAACCTTGCACCCGCTGGAGTTTCTGCAACAATTTCAAGGGCAGCCCTGCGTAGAGCGAATTACAGCAGTCAAGCCTGGAGGTGACTGTCAGACAAATTCATGCAGGAAAGGGTTATCCATGGCTCCTTGGGACTTCCTAATGCGATTCTGCTTTTTTTGTTCCTCATTTCCTCTCTTTGCTAGGCTTCCCGTATCAGTTCTCTCCGGCTTTTCTCCACCTCTGCCCCTCGGACATTGAAGAACAAGGTCCCAGAATACCAGAAGCTCTTCCAGGTAAGGGATTTGGCTGCGTCCAGACAGCAGCTGTTTATGCAAGCAACGGTTTTGCTTAACCAGACATGGCAGGAGGGAGAGAGGGGGAAAGAGAGAGAGAAGAGGGAGGGAAAAAGAAGGGTCTAGGCTGGTCACAGGTGTCCTCCTTTTCAAAGGATGGTTCTCTCTCTGAATAGAACAGTGATGGACTCTCCTTCCTTGGAGGTTTCTAAGCAGAGGTTGGGTGGCCATCTGTCATGGATGTTTGAGCTGAGATTCCTGCATCGCAGGGGGGGGTGGACTAGAGGACCCTTGGGGTCCCTTCCATGATTACTTTGATGATGATAATGATGATGATCATTTTATTTTTATTTTATTTTTTATTCAAAATTAAAACAAAACATATTATCCAGAAACATATCATCCTTATTCCCCCCCCCCATTTTTCCTCCCCCCCCCCCCACAACCCCCCCACCCCCCTGGCTTCCCTCCGTTCCAGTCTTTGATTTCTCTAAGAATGCTGTTTTCTGCAGGTTACAAAGTTGTATAAATCCTTAATTTGTCTAACTGGTTATTATCAATAAAAAGTTTGTGAGTGTTTATTCAAAACCTGCCAAGGAGTCCAATTCACTTTGTTGCATCTTTAAATACTTTGTAAAATGTTCCCATTCATCTTTAAAGTCACAGTTATCCTTGTCCTGTAGCTTATGTGTCAATTTTGCCAGTTCTGCATAGTCCATCAATTTTTCTTGCCATGATTCTTTAGTTGGGGTTTCTTCAGTCTTCCATCCTTGTGCTATTAAAACTCTCGCGGCCGTTGTCGCATACATGAAGATGTTTTTCAGTTTCCTTGGCAGATCTTTCCCTACAATCCCCAACAAAAATGCTTCAGGTTTTTTAACAAATGTTAAATGGAACATTTTCTTCAATTCGTTGTATATCATTTCCCAAAAATTTTTAATTACCTTACAATCCCACCACATATGATAGAATGTCCCCTCCTTTTCCTTACACTTCCAACATATATTTGAACTAGTTTTGTACATTTTCCCTAACTGCACGGGTGTTGTGTACCATCTGTACATCATCTTCATGTAGTTCTCCTTCAATGACCATTTTATTATTTATATCCTGCCCGTCTGGCTCAGTTTCCCCAGCTACTCTGAGCAGCTTACAGCCTCTATAAAAATAGCCTTCTTATGTTTTGGCTCATTTTCCTCTTTTTTTTCTTTTCTCTATTTTTTTCCCTTTTCCTCCTTCTTCTTTCCTTTTTCTTTTTTCTTTCCCATAATGGCTTATGTTCTATGCCATGTACTTTGATTTTTTGGGGGTTTTTTAGCTTTTTCCATTATTATTATTAAGGATTTTTCTTTTGTAATTTTGGTTGTTTGTATTTATCTGTATTTGTTTAAAGCAAAATAAAAGTATATTTTTTAACAAAATCGTAAAACATCAGACATTAAAATTTTCCCCCAATACATACTGAATGAAATCAAACTCCAAACCTCCCTTCCAATTACATTTCCAGCAACAGGCGTCATAATCATTGCTTCCTTTGGTCAAAATAAATGGAGTAATAACATATTGATAGCAGGTTTGTAAGTTCTCTAATGTCATATTGAAAAACGCTCCCAGAAATCCTCCCCAAACTGATGATGATGATGATGATAGTAACAAATTTATACTTCACCTTGTCACCTGATGAGACAGAGGTGAGTTTGCAGGGCCAAGTCACAGAATCCTATAGTTGTGGCCAGGGCCGGATTGAGGTTTGATGCGGCCCTCAGCTCCTGAAGGCAATGGGGCCCTTTATATGTCCAGCTGTCCTTCATCAACAACAAATTGCCACTGTTTTTTGTGTTGAACAGATGCTAGATGGCAGGCACGTCCAACAGGTAGATCACTGAACGTCTGAGTAGATCACGGGTAGATCACTGGCTCCCCCCAAAGTAGCTCAACCACTTTGACCTGCACCTCCCTCCTCCCTAAAAAAAGACCACAATCCCCCAAAACAGGGTTTTCCTTCCTAATAAAAGCTCAACAACTATGACCTGAACCCCCCAAAAGGGGGTAGATCACTGCCGGTTTTTAACTCTGTGAGTAGATCGCAGTCTCTTGGGAGTTGAGTTGGCCACACTGGCTATATGGTAATTTGTGGACCTCATAGCTTATGGTTACCATATTTTTTTCAATGAATCCAGGGACACTTTTTTTTTTCCTTTTTTGAATCTGAGTAGCAACAGGGAGTCAGTAGTGGGGATGGCGAGGCAAAAGACCCTGGGCCCAAGCACACGTGCATATTGTATAGTGCAAAGCCCTTCTTTCGCACCCTGTGAAACGTAAACGGGCAGGGACTGGGCAACGGCGCCCCCCGCACCCATGACTCCCGAGCCTTCCCCAATCTCCTTCCCCCTTTGTTCTGACAGATCGGGGGAGGCTCAGGAGTCACGGGCAGTCGGTCGTTGCCCAGGAGGGGCCAGCCTGGTAGCGCAGTTGGCTCTGGCTGGCTTCAGGAGCTGCTCGCTGCCGTGGTGCAGGAAAAATGGCGGGTGCCATGGCAGCAGGCAGCGAACAGCTCCTGAAACCAGCCAGAGCCAACTGCGCTACCAGGCTGGCTCCGGGCTGCTGAGGCTGCCCCTGCCACGTTTCCCAGGGACAGATTTGCAAATTGGGGGACATTCCGGGGACGGAATTTGTCCAGGGACAGATTTGCAAATCCGGGGACCGTCCCCGGGAACCGGGGACGTCTGGTAACCCTATCATAGGTATCTCAGTCCATTTGCACATGTTGCCCTGCAACCAGTCCATGCAGAATGTGGGCACGTTATATATAGAAAGGATCAAACCAGGGATATTTTAGGGAGCAGGCGAGCAGGCGGGGCCCATGACTTACATCATAGGAGCCGACACAACACAAAACACGGTTGCTGTATGTTGGTTTTATTTTATTTGTTTTTTACCTTATATTTTCACGGGACTTGCCAATCAGAAGGTTGGCGGTTCGAATCCCCGTGACGGGGTGAGCTCCTGTTGCTCGGTCCCTGCTCCTGCCAACCTAGCAGTTCGAAAGCACGTCAAAGTGCAAGTAGATAAATAGGTACTGCTCCGGCGGGAAGGTAAACGGTGTTTCTGTGCGCTGCTCTGGTTTGCCAGAAGCGGCTTAGTCCTGCTAGCCACATGACCCGGAAGCTGTATGCTGGCTCCCTCGGCCAGTAAAGCGAGATGAGCGCCGCAACCCCAGAGTCGGTCACAACTGGACCTAATGGTCAGGGGTCCCTTTACCTTTACCTTTTACCTTATATTTTGGAAATGTACATCCAGTTCTTTTCCCCCTTTAATTTTTTTTGGGGGCCCCCAAGAGAGCGGGGCCCTAAGCTAGAGCTTGTTTAGCCTATACATAAATCCGGCACCGGTTGTGGTGTTGGAGGGGATCCCAGGGGTCATGTAGCCCAACCCCCACCAACGCAAAGTTCAAAGAGGGTTGCCTTGAAGTTGCTCGTCCAGAGTGAGCCGCCCCCAGTGCGCCCACTGAGCATGATGCACACATATCGAAGTGGACTGGGGGGAGGGCAGGTGACTAGATGACCTTTGGGGTCCCCTCCAATGAAATGGGGCTAACTCCTTGCCTCTCCCCAGGAGGACAATGGGCTGCCTGTGCATCTCAAAGGAGGCACCATGGATGCCATGATGTACCGTGGAACCATGATCCTCAGTGTCTTTGGTAAGCGATACCTCCGCTCTTCATTCATTTCCAGATTTTGCATAATTGTTCAGAGGTGCTGTCCTCCTTTAATTTTTTTTTATTTAACTAAAAATATAGTTACTGTTATAGTGGGTTGTGTTGGGTTTTTTAAAAAAGGAAATCTGTGTTGGTTTTTTTTTTTTTAAAGAAATCTTTCCCCTCGTTTGCATGGGAACAGATCGTTTGTGTTTGGAATTTGGGGTCTGTGGCCTATGAAACGACCTGAAGTTCAGTATGTATAGCAAATGCAGAACACAGATGAAACACCACAACGAACCAAATTCTCTCTTTCACTCTTGCTGTCAAAAATAGAAGCCTTCTTGCTTCTCTTTGCGGTGAGACAAAACGGAGAAACGAAACAAAACAAAGTGAGAGCAGATGGGCTTGTGTTTTTTTTTTTTTTTCTGTCCATAAATATTTCCTTTTCAAACTGCAGCCAAGCTCAGGGAGCAGATTGTGCCTTTCTTTGGCCTGAGAATGATAACGGTGAGAGAAATCTTCCGAATCTTTTTGCGGCCATTCTGTCCCGTTCCTTGGTGGGTTTGGGGGCCAGCAACTTATTGCCCCTTCCTCTTGGACGAACGGAGCTACAGGCTCACAGGCAAACAGAGAGACTGGTTTGGATAAACCCTTGGTTGACTTTATTCGGAGGGGTACATTGGGGAGGAATGCAATGCACAATTTTCTGATTTCCATGCCGCCGCCACCATCCCACCCCACCCAGGTTAGAACCCAGAAGTCAGCTTTCAAAATGACATCTCCATAGACTTAGACATTATACCGTATTTTTTCCTCTATAAGACTCACTTTTTCCCTCCTAAAAAGTAAGGGGAAATGTGTGTGCATCTTATGGAGCAAATGCAGGCTGCGCAGCTATCCCAGAAGCCAGAACAGCAAGAGGGATGGCTGCTTTCACTGCGCAGCGATCCCTCTTGCTGTTCTGGCTTCTGAGATTCAGAATATTTTTTTTCTTGTTTTCCTCCTCCAAAAACTAGGTGCGTCTTGTGGTCTGGTGCGTCTTATAGAGCGAAAAATACGGTGTTTGGTACCCAGGGCTGCAACAAGCAGCAATGACCTTCAGTTACGCAGTGGAACATCCCTTTCCACAGCCATCATTTTCACACACCCCCAAAAAATCCGCTCCGTGTTACAGATTGTGTCACCTTAAACCTCCTTTAAACACCCTTTAGCTGGCTCTTGCAGAGTTCAGAAAACAACTAAGCAAACCTTTAAAACCAAAAACCAGACCAAGCAATTCCCAGTTCTAACTTGATCGGAGAAAGCCTTATTATCTGAGCAAAACACAACTGCGGGGGTCAGCAAACTTTTTCAGCAGGGGGCCAGTCCACTGTCCCTCAGACCTTGTGGGGGGCCAGACTATATTTTTTTGGGGGGGATGAATGAATTCCTATGCCCCACAAATAGCCCAGAGATGCATTTAAAATAAAAGGACACATTCTACTCATGTGAAAACACGCTGATTCCCTGACCATCCGCGGGCCGGATTTAGAAGGCGATTGCACCGGATCCGGCCCCCAGGCCTTAGTTTGCCTACCCATGGAATAAGGTTTCCTTGCAAAGCAAGCAGTTTCTGGAGGGTTGCTTCCATGCTAAAGCCTTTTGGCTGTTTGGCTGTTAGCAGGAACTGGTATTAAACTGGACACTGTATCACCCAGTAGCTCCTTCCCCACCGCCTCTGTACAGTAATATATAATGTTTCTTCTCACGTCAATCCCTTCAGCAGCTACCCCCCTACAACATTAATTAAAAGCTTCCTTCTTTCAGTTCCATTGTGTTTTATTACTTCCTGTTCAGCATAGCTATAGCGCAACCATTGACTGTCCCTTAACCAACTTCTGTTTCCCATTTTTTTCATACGACGTGAAATGACCGGCCAGTGTCATTTTCCTGGATTTATCATTGTTGCTTTAATATTTACCGGAATATCAGAGATCTTATGTTATCGGGTAGCATGCAGATGTCATAAATAAAGGGGAGCAAAGGATGGCAATTTCAGGAAAAAGGGCTGGCGTGAAACCAACAATGCTTCGAGCCTTGCCAAATTTTTCGATAAGTGACGTGGAGCTATTTTTTCCCCAGGTGTCGGGCTTACGCTCTTTGTCCTGTTCGAAGCTGCTTTTCCGAAGAAGAACAAATGAGAATAAAGCTTTAAGGGGGAGACTTGGAAGTCCCCCCCCCCCGCCAACCACCAATACCTGTTCCATCCCTCAGTTCCCCCAGAGCGAGAGAGAGAAGGACGTTTTCTGGGGCGGAAGAATTACCAAACCTGTCGATTCCTAGGAACTTTCCTTCAGGATGGCAACAAGCAAATTAAGTTGTTCGGAGACATAAACAAGCGAATGAATAAAATGAATTAAAAGAAAGAATTGCCCCTTTTTTTAAAAAAAACAAAAACCTGCATTTTTAAAAACAGACAGACACCCCACTTACGCTACAAATTTTAAAGGCTGTTAACAAAACTGGAATATCAAAATTCACACGCATGTCTGTATAAGCCTAAGAGGCTGCCTCAAGGCTATTTTGTCCACAACAGGCCTTGCGGCAAGAGGGTGCCGTCCAGCGGTTTTTGACTACATCTCCCATCAGCCCCCAGCCAATATGTAGTCCAAAACAGCTAGATGACACCAGTTTGACTGATGCTTATATTTTGGAAATGTGTATCCACTTTTTGATGTACTGGTGTTGCTTGACTCTGGCCGGCAGCAGCTCTGCAAGGTCTCAAGGGAAGAACATCAGAAGAGACCAGCGGTCGATAGGAGCTGCATTTTCCAGGAGACCTCAGAGTAGGTGGGTAGAGGGGTCGGTGGAGATCTGGTGTGGTTGGAGGGTGTGTAATGAAAACTATGCGGGTTTTTATTTTCATTAGGAAAGGTGGGGCTTCTCAAAACTGATTTTTTTTTAATTAACTCCAATTATATCGTGTCTCTTTAAAAAAGAAGAAGAAGCCTGGCTTAAACCGAAATCAGAATTTAATAAAGATGCTCTGTTTACAGTCTCGTACGATGGGATTGTCACGGCCATTCACCCCACCGTTAAAGCTTGGTTTTGGTTTGGTCTGCATGCACAAACGCGGAGAGAAATATCTGGCTTCTGAGGTTAGCAGGAACAAAGAAAGCAGCCTTAAACCCAGTCACTTGGTTGGTCCATCTAGCTCAGTATTGTCTACACTGATTGGCAGCAGTGTAGCTACAGACATGAGTTTCTCCCGACCCTCCCTGGAGATTCGGCCAGTGGGAACAGAACTTGGGAGTTCCTGCATGCGAAGCAGGTGGCCTACCCCGATCTGTGGTCCTTCCCCTAAAAATAAACTAAGATCCCAGTCCTCACTGTTGTGAATCAAGGGGTGCCATAAGGAGCTGCCTTACGCCAAGTCGTATCATTGAACCCGGGGTCTTCTGCTTGCAAATGCTCAACCACCAAGCTATAACCCTTCCCCCAACCGAATTTGTCATAATAAATCATGAATTGTACTTATTATTGTGGGCTTTGTCCTGGACCAGTCCTGGGTGCCAAGACCAAGGAGATGCCATTTCCAGAATCTCACCAGCATCACCCGCTGAGCCTGTTCAGGGCATCTTGCGCTTCTGTTTTACGTCGTCACCATCCAACACGTCACCTAAACCTTGTGATGTGTTGTTCTCAAGTTACGACTCTCCTAACTAAACAGGCTGGACGTTTGCATCCCATCTATGGAGAACCACTGCTTTTACCCAGTGAGTGCCAATCCTTGCTTATTGAAAAATGATGCACGGGAGCAGCCCAATCATGTGTGTATGTGTGTGCATGTGTGCGTGAGAGAAAGTTTAGCAGGAAGCAACCCCCACATTGATCAAAAGGACTTACTTTCAAGTAGGACGGCAGCCATAGCCTTCCAATAAGTGGTCTTGCTCTGTGTCCCTGGGTACGTACAGAAAACAGTCTCTTGTGCAAACAGGTGTAACAGTTCTGCACATGGATCCAGGAGGATCGTGTCCCTCGTGTGTACAAAGGCGCTATTTCCCTACAATCCACTGCTCCTTTTCTAGTTACTTGCATGCAAGCTTACTCAGGAAGTGGACGCGTCTCAAAATGGGAAACGTGATTTGGAACTGCCTTGATTTGAAACCAATTCAGGTGGATGAAGCCGTTTCTTTGGGGGGTGGGGTGGGGAGGGTAAAAGGCGGTGGGCGGGGCGGCTCAGGCATTTTTCAGCATCTTGGTAGTCTGGTTGTTGGCTGCGCTGATGCTGATCACGTTGGCGATGGCCTGTGGAGAAAAGAAGAAAGTGAGAAAACAGAGGCAGAGGCTGTTTCAAGCAGCAGCCTTGAAACTACACCTCCCATCACGCTGGCTGCTGAGCCTGATGGAAGCTGTAGTCCAAAGCACGTGGTGAGCTCCAGGCACAATTCAAAGTGTTGGTGCTGACCTTTAAAGCCCTAAATCAGGGGTCTGCAACCTTTAAGACAAAAAGAGCCACTTGGACCCGTTTCCGAAGAAAAAAACAACTGGGAGCCGCAAAACTCGTCATTATAAAAATAACTTTTTTGTCACTTTTTTTATTATTTCTTTGTTTGACCCCTCAGAATTACTCCTCCTCATAGAAATAAACGTTAAATTAACAAGTTACCTTTTTGTGTGTGTGTGTGTATTCTTCACTCCCTTTCAATGCAGTGACCAGCGTACATGCCCCTTACAATGTAGCGGGCGGGCGGGAAGGTGACGTCGGGACGGTGCATGACTAATGCACGCACCGCCCCCATGCGACATCACAGCCAGCACAGCGCCCGCCACAGTGGGGAGTGTCGGGGCGCACAATGCGCCTCCTCCCCTCACTAGTATCCGCCCCCGGAGCCGCGGCAAAGGTGTAAAAGAGCCACATGCGGCTCCGGAGCCGCGGGTTGCAGACCCCTGCCCTAAATGGCCTCGGCCCAGTATACCTGAAGGAGCGTCTCCACCCCCATCGTTCAGCCCGGAAACTGAGGTCCAGCTCCAAGGGCCTTCTGGCGGTTCCCTCCCTGCGAGAAGCCAAGTTACAGGGAACCAGGCAGAGGGCCTTCTTGGTGGTGGCACCCGCCCTGTGGAAAGCCCTTCCATCAGATGTCAAAGAGATAAACAACTACCTGACATTCAGAAGACATCTTAAGGCAGCCCTGTTCAGGGAAGTTTTTAATGTATGACATCTTAGTGTATTTTTGGTCTTTGTGGAAGCCGCCCAGAGTGGCTGCAGAAACCCAGCCAGATGGGCGGGGTATAAATAATAAATTATTATATGTATATTATTATTATTAAAGGCTGCCTTAACAGAATCACATGTTGTGTGAAGAGTTTTCCCTCACCTGTACTAACACTACCACAACGTGTTCCAAACCCCCTGACCATTTCATCCTTTACTGAACCTTTCCAAGCTCTGTATTAACTTTGTTCTTTTTAAAAAAAATTCTGGGGCAACCAAAACGGTACACAGGATTCCATACGAAGGTGTTAACTAGAATGATCTTTCCAAAGGAATTAAAGTCACAGATCCTCCTGCTGGTGGATTGGGAAATAGTCAGAGTGGGATGTAACGTAAGCAGTCAACTTCCTGTTTGCCCAGAGTGGACACACACAGGGGGATGTTACTGCCGCCAGGAGGACATCCTGTCACACCTGGTCTGGAGCATCCAGGTGGACGGGCATGTGACCAGGTGGATGGGCATGACCCTGTGAGACCCTGTAAAGGGCCAGTCACACAGCCATCTCTCTCTCTCTCTCTCGACCCTTAGTCTTTTGCTGCTTTCTTCTGATACCGGTGTATTTTGCTGTCTGCTGGGACTCAGCCAGCAGCACATGGGCTCATCCCAATATGGGTTGAACTCAAACCCTTTTCCGTAACTACAAGCAAAAGCCTGCCTTAAAGGAACCGACTGTGAACTGAATGTAAGTAAACTTCTTGTTATTCTTAATAGAAGACTGTTGTGTCTTTATTATTTGAAAGAGGGAACAAAGGGGGAATTTACCAGGAATAATCTAATCTGGACAAGCCAGACTGGATTGCTTAAGAGATTCAAACAAATCTACCAACTAGCTTCCTGCAATATACTGGGGAATGCACTCTGCTACTGACTCACATGTGTGAGTGAGGAAGGATAATAAATAATAATAATAATAATAATAATAATAATAATAATAATAATAATAA
>JAXCMG010000044.1:253660-328975 GCA_034642415.1 Podarcis siculus | reverse complement strand
AATAATAATAATAATAATAATAATAATAATAATAATAATAATAATAATAATTTATTTATACTCCGCCCATCTGGCTGGGCTTCCCCAGCCACTCTGGGAGGCTTCCAACAAAATATTAAAATACCATAATACATCAAACATTAAAAGCTTCCCTAAACAGGGCTGCCTTCAGATGTCTTCTAAAAGTCTGGTAGTTGTTGTTCTCTTTGACATCTGATGGGAGGGCGTTCCACAGGACGGGTGACACTACTGAGAAGGCCCTCTGCCTGCAACCTAACTTCTCACAGGGAGGGAACCGCCAGAAGGCCCTCGGCGCTGGACCTCAGTGTCCAGGTAGAACGATGGGGGAGGAGACGCTCCTTCAGATATACTTCAGATACACTTAATCAATATATCCACAACATATCCACAACATCCTACATCCACAACATTCCCACAGAGTGGCGCACTCAAAATATGTGCATATACAAACCCTCCCTAACATGGTGTCTTCCAGTTGTGCATCTTGGGTGTAGAATTTGGAATTTTAAACTTTTTATTTTAAAAAAATCACGTTATGCGCTACTGCCTATGTTCTCTGCCCCGGCCCATCCTGTGAGGTGGGGGGGGGAGCATCGCTCACCTTTTCCTTAATGCTGTCCACCTGCTTGCTCTGGACGTCGATTTCGTTGCTCATGTCCACCGCCATGCTGCGAAGGTTGCTCAGCATGCTGTCCACCTGCGTCAGGTTCTGTTCCATCTCTTCTTCCACGTCGTCTTTCGTTATCCTGAGCAAAAGGCACAAAGAAGGTAAGAGCCTGGGTGCTGGATCAGGCCAGAGGCTCCTCATACTCCAGCATCATTTCCTTGCAGTGGCCAAGAAAAAGTTCGACAACTAAGTTTGATGATGACGATGGCTATTTTCTCGTTGTTATTGTTAGGGTTTGGTTTTGTTTTGTTGTAACCATCACGGTCATATCAACCACAGAATAAAAATATGTACACTAAGAATACTTTGCAAGACCCGTGCTCCTAATTACTCTTTGTAGCCAGCTAGGAAGTAATTATACAAAGTTATTTTGAAAATCCGTTAGGGCTCAGAGGAATGAGCTACTAATTAAAGTACTCAAAGCCTCTCAAAGTAAAGAGACACAAAGATTTCGGAAGCTTATCAATAATACTTCTTTTAAAAGCATCAACCAAGACACAGCTTCACGTTTACCAAAAATTATAATCTACAGGCTAAAAATGTTTAAATACAAAATGATAAAGGAATTCATACATTGAAATGGTCCAATTAAATATTTAAATCACCTGGTTAAATCTTGGCTAATCACCATATTATTATTACTACTATCACCATGGATTTATTAACTGCCTTTATGCATAAGAGAATTAACAGCACAAAACAGGACTAAAACCCTAACAAATGGGACACTTGTCATATCAACCCATTTATCCAGATGGAACAAAAACGCCTTTTGACCGTTTCCGGAAAGGGCATAGAGCGGCTGCCTATCTCAACAGGAATGCTATTCCACAGAATGGGGCAGCCACAGAAAAGGCCCTGCTTTTGACTGAGGTGGCTTCTGACACCTTTGGCGCTTGCAGGAGAAACTCTCCTGGAGGCTGCAGAGATCTCCTGGTTGTGCGAGGTGGTCTTGGAAGATAGGATCTCCCCACTCCTTACCTTTGGATGAAGGGCCCACTCATGACCATCTGGTTTCCATCGGCCACCACACAGGGTTGTCGAGAGACCACCTGGCCGTTGCTGGCCTTGGTGGCCTCCAAGTCTTTTATGTTCTTTAACCTACGTTTCAAAAGAACAGATGTTCAGGCAGGAGTTCAACCTCTAACATCCTTTGCTCTGATCAAGGAGAGAGAGGCGTCCCTGGCGCTTGCACGGCCAGGGGACTTACTTTGCGCAGGGGCAGACGAAGAGGCCGCAACATTTCGCCATGTCCGTGAGGTTCTTCTCGGCCTCCTTCATGTCTTGGATGATCTGGTCCAAGCCGTCCTCAATCCGGTCCAGCTGCTCTGAGGAAGGGGAAAGGGAAGGGGAGACAGCGGAGACACTCAGGAACCCACAAACAATATGCACGGCCCTCTCTGAACACGCAGGATGAGTCTCACAGGTATTGCGAAATTGTGGAGAGGAGTGGAGAGGACAGTTTCTCATGCTCCCTTGAGGGGTGTCGGCTGGTTTTCAAAACTCCCCTCACCGACTCTGGGGTTGTGGCGCTCATCTTGCTTTATTGGCCGAGGGAGCCGGCGTACAGCTTCCGGGTCATGTGGCCAGCAGGACTAAGCCGCTTCTGGCAAACCAGAGCAGCACATGGAAACGCCACTTACCTTCCCACCAAAGCGGTACCTATTTATCTACTTGCACTTTGACGTCCTTTCAAACTCCTAGATTGGCAGGAGCAGGGGCCGAGCAACGGGAGCTCACCCCGTCGCAGGGATTCGAACCACCGACCTTCTGATTGGCAAATCCTAGGCTCTGTGGTTTAACCCACAGCGCCACCAGCATCCCATAATCCCCACGTTACACCCCCCCAAAACTACATCACTCATGCATCACGGTTACATCATGAAAGGGGAGTTCTGGTGGCAGGAATCTGAGCATCCTGGACCCTGCCTCATGGTTCTCCTTGCCCTCCACCAAACACCCATCAAGTGGAACAAAAGAGATCTTTACATTTCCCTGTTTCCCAGCCAAGTTCATCCCACCCTTTTGTCTCCATCTGGGTTTGTTCTTTCTGGAATGGCTACCTGTCTGGCACTCAGGTATCAGGAGGCCAGGGTTTATCACTCAGGCAGAGGGGCTGCTGAGGAGCTGAGCTCACAGGTCTATATTAATTTCTGAAGGTTTTCCAGTGAGCCAGTAAATAGATACATTTATCAGTGAATTCTTACATTTGGTATTGTGCAGCAGAGGCACTTTGAATAGATAGGAAGAAACTGTGATGAAGTGTTTTGTGGGGACAAATCACAGAAGTCACAAAAGCGATTGTGCTGATTTTGGTAGTGGGCTGCATGTGCATGATATCTGCTGGAGGGGCAACCCCCCCAACCTATACATAAATTCCTACTACCACTAGGGGGTGGACCTGTCATTCAGATTTGTCCTGCTCCTCAATCTGAGTGCTGCTCCTTGTAGAAGGGGGATGGGGATAGAGAGAACTAGAATTAGTTGCCTCTGCCTGTTGTTGACTCTGGCGCCCCCTACTGCTGGGCTCCCTGCCTTCTACCCAAACAGTCCCCAGCGACCGAAAGCAAACTAGCATTTCTGCTCAAGGTGCATATTTTCTGCTTGCAAGAATTACCGCATTTTTCGCTCCATAGGACGCACTTTTTTCCTCCTAAAAAGTCAGGGGAAAGGTTTGCACGTCTTATGGAGCGAATGTGTGGTCAATCGCTGGCTCCCTTTCTGGCCCCTTGCCCAGGCCTCCGTTGTTGAATGTTCTGCAAGTGCCTGGCTGATTATCTGTCTGGAAACTGTAGAAACGGTTCCCTTCCTTTCCTAAAGAAGCTGCAGAACTGTGAGTTGAACCCCATAAAAACAGGTTTTTTTCCCTTTGCAAAGTAAGCTCAACAACTTTGAGCTGATCCTCAAAAAACCGGGGCTTTCCCCCTTTCCCCCTCTAAAAACTAGGTGCGTATTATGGTCAGGTGCATCTTATGGAGCGAAAAATATGGTATTTTCTGTCCGGTGGAGCCGCACTCAAAAAGAGTATTTCCCTCCCACTTTCTGAAGTGATACCCGTTCATTCTGCCACCTTATTCTGCTGCTTGTGTGCATTCAAGCCACTCCCAGGGGTTTTTAAGACTGGTCAGCCAACCCACAGAGGACTTTAATTATGGCAACTGCAAACGCAGAACCAGAACACAGCTAACACCTCCATGGTCTGCAAGGGATCTGCCGTCAAGCCAGAAGCCTTACCTCCCTGGTCATCCAGCATGACCAAAGTTCGAATTCCGGCATCTTTGCTCTGTTGGGAGAGGTGGGGAGGGGAGAGAAGAGAAGAACGTTAAACGTCTCTGGGATTCTGCAAGATTTCTGGGGCCCGATGTTGCTCACGTGAGAACAAGGGACCGAAAGTAACGAAGGACACATTCACACCAGGTTTCTAGTCCTCATGAATGTGTCCAAAAGGAAAAACAGCGACAACTTGAGAACTCTCTGCAAAAGGCTTGCAAAGAAGAATGGGCAGGTTGTTAAAGAACGTCATCCCATCATCCTCAGGTCACTAATAATAATAATAATAATAATAATAATAATAATAATTTATTACTTATACCCCGCCCATCTGGCTGGGTTTCCCCAGCCACTCTGGGAGGCTTCCAACAGGAGATTAAAAATACATTTCAAATGCTATGGGGCCACTTTAAACAGTCCAGGCTTCGCTTATGTATTCAGTGGTCTGTGTTTGCCTGAGCTGCAGTCTGGACTAAGGATTCTGAGCTCCTGTGTTCTGATTCAATACATGATATCCAATCACAGAAAGCTTCTGCCCTTGGCCTTTAAACTCTGAGTCACGATTGGCAGCTTGGAAGTTTAGACAGCCAATCCCGTTGGGAGTGGGAGTGGCCCAGGCCTTCAGAAACGTATATAAGCAGTTGCTTTCTCCCTGTCGTCCAGTTGTGTTAGTTCAATAAAGGTTCTTGCTGTTATTGCTGTGCCTTCCCTCGTGGGAAGCTTCCCCCAAAGAATCCTGGGCCCTGCGAAGAGGGGCTGTTTCTTACCTCATCTACCAGCTGCAACATCCTCCTGGTGCTCTCCAAAGCCTGAAGTGAAGATGAAAAAGAGCAGGAAATTAAATATTATTGATTTATAGATTCATAGTGTGATAGGAATTTTATGGTCTTAGATATATAGTAATGTTCATAACCGCACGTACATAGATCAGCACAGGAAGACCGACCTGAAGCCATTTTGATTCCTAAACTGACCAAATGTTCTCTCTGCAAGGTCAAAGCGGAAAAGCCTCCCCATTGTCTTTTCCTTCACAAATCCTGTCTTAAGGGTATGTCTGTGTTTGAATAGGGTGTGAGCCTGTGACCTGGCCCAGGAACTAAGTATTTATCATTACAAAAGACTGACCTGGCTCCCCAGGCAATCCAATCAAGTAACCTGCCAGACAGGAGATAAACAAGGACAAAAACAACATTAAATTTCTGTTTAGACCGCCTTTTCTGTGATGTAGGTGTGATGTATCTGAGGGGTGGTCTTAGGTTACACCCCTTCTGTGATGTATGTATGATGTTCCAGGGGGTGGTCTTGGTCTACAGGGTGGCAATTTCAAGAGTCCATATAAGGCCTTGTGCACCATTGTTCTGGGTTCCTCGTCTCTCCTGCGTGTGAGGGGAACACCCTGTTGCAACAGATCAATAAAGATCAAGCTTACTGGCTGCTTTGCTTCTCAATATTCTCTGGCTGGCCTCTGTTATCTTCTCCTACCAATAGGGAACCCACCTAAGGACTCTGTATGGGCTCTTGTGTCCCCCATAAGGGAAAAGGGCAGATTTTTGTTTACAGCAATAGCATTCCTCACATTGCAAGGCAGGACTCACAGCTCTGGGAAGCTCTGAAGGTGGTCTGATGGGAGTTGTAGCGCAGCACCCCTTGAGGGCACCAGGTTAGCAACCCCTAATGGTAGCAAGTTCTGTAAGTTAATTATGCACTCTGTGAAGAAGTTACATTCTCGTGCCTGTCTTAAGCCAGCCAGACAATCAGTGTTACTGGATTATTCACTGAGTAACCCCAATAAAACTGCACATCCTTTCTTGCCACCAACGCCCACCCACCCCGGGACAAAACAAAACAAAACACTATTGGGCAGTGCAATGCACGCTCAAGCAAATTAGTTCCATAGTTAGAATCTGTCTC
This sequence comes from Podarcis siculus, assembly GCA_034642415.1. Taxonomy (NCBI): domain Eukaryota; kingdom Metazoa; phylum Chordata; class Lepidosauria; order Squamata; family Lacertidae; genus Podarcis; species Podarcis siculus. The sequence continues at coordinate 323,106 of JAXCMG010000044.1, read as the reverse complement.
ATTTGCATAAGTATTCTTGTAGCCGTTTTGCAAGAACGAGAATTGTTCTTCAGAACAAAGCCAACTTCCTTACAATTATATCTCTGGCATATTTGGGCAGGAATGCCAAACTGGGGTTGTGGGGTGAGGGGGGCAGTGTGATGGCCTGGGATTCGGACTCGGAGGCTGAACCTGAGGAATCCCAGCCTGCACAGGAGTCCCCGCCTCCAGAACCAGCTGAGCCGGGGCTGGGGCCTGAGCCTGAAGGGTCCTCACCTGTGCTGGGTCCTCAGGTGCAGGCACCAGCTGAGTCTGCTCTGGCTCCTGAGGTGGAGGACCCATTGCCTGCAGGTGCTCCACTCTCAGCCCCGTCAGGGGAAGCTGGGGTTGCCTCTGGGTCCAGTCACCCTCCAGCCTCTCCTGAGCTGCAGAGGCTCAGGGCAGAGAGGCGGAGGGAACTAAGTTCCCGCAGGAGGAGGGCTCGCCTCCAGGCCAGGAGAGGCGAGTCACCTGTGGACTGGGGCCGCCCTATGCCTCGGGGCAGATAAAAGCCAGCCAGCCCCAGTCCCAGGTTGTGGGAGCAACATTGTTGGCAGCCTGTTCCTGCCTGCACCCTGTCCTGCTCTTCTGCCAGAGTTCCTGACCACGCCCGGCTCCCCACCTTGGACCCAGCTTCAGCTTTGACGGACTGCATCCATACTGCACCCTCGACCTTGGACTGGACTCGGACCTCGCCGCATGGTTAACCCTCGGGACCAGCACAGGCAGAAGGTTCTCCAGATTGTAGACTGGGGCACAGTCATGCTTCTGCTAAAGTAAACTGGGAGCAATTTAAGGCTGGAGGAGGCCATTTCTTCCAGAAGAGGAAGCTACTAACTAAAGGTGCAATAGCCCGCCAAGTCTTAACAGTCCTTTGCCAGTCCACACAGAGCAGCTGAGCATGGCAACTGCATTTTATGTGCGGGGATGGTCGTCAGGGCAAATCGCCACAGATCGGAAAGGATGTGGGAGGACGAGGCAGAAGATATTGGAAGGCAACAGACTGGCAATGACGCCAGCTGGATTTGCCGCAAATCGGCAATGAACAAAGGGTATCATTTCCTGGCAGGAGAAATAGTGTAGAGTCGACCCAGGCAAGACTGGGAATAATCTGGTTCTGGGTTGAAATCAGCGCATAGGAGGGGGGTTGCCTTCCCAAGTTCCTTTCTCCCCACCCCTCTGGGCAATGCCAGGAGCACTTTTGTAAGGAAAAGGGGAATCTGGCTGGTAGAGGCAAAAAAAGAATTTTCCCGACCTCATTGTTGACCTGGTGGATGCGCTGCTCAAGGTCTTCCGGCTCCGAACCCACCACACCGTTGGCCGCCATCTTGGGATCTTTTGGGAAAGAACCAAGGGGGACGTTTTTCCTTGTATGGATAAATCCACGGTCTCCTACAGAAAAAGACAGAATAATAATAATAATAATAATAATAATAATAATAATAATAATAATGATAATAATAATAAATTTTATTTACACCCCACCCTCCCTGGCCAGAGCCAGGCTCAGGGCGGCTAACACCAGTAAAAATTATAGTAAAAACATAATGGGGGGGGGAGAAAAACAACCCCAATTTAAAATACAGATTAAAATGCAATTTAAAATGCAGCCTCATTTTAATAGTAGCCCATAGATCACATAAGGGACGTTGGTGGCGCTGTGGGTTAAACCACTGAGCCTCTTGGGCTTGCCGATCAGAAGGTTGGTGGTTCGAATCCCGGCGACAGGGTGAGCTCCCGTTGCTCGGTCCCTGCTCCTGCCTACGTAGCAGTTTGAAAGCACAGCAAAGTGCAAGTAGATAAATAGGTACCGCTCCGGCAGGAAGGTAAATGGCGTTTCCATGCGCTGCTCTGGTTCGCCAGAAGCGGCTTAGTCCTGCTGGCCACATGACCCGGAAGCTGTACACCGGCTCCCTCGGCCAATAAAGCGAGATGAGCGCCACAACCCCAGAGTCGGCCACGACTGGACCTAATGGTCAGGGGTCCCTTTACCTTTACCTTAACCACTTGTTTACAGTGAGATTAAATGAGTCCCTCCTCCCCGCACAATCTCACAGTCCTTGTTATACTCTGTGTGTTGGTGTGCTTATCATGCTTCTATATCTCCTGCCCTAGGGCAAGAGATTAAAAAGCTGCTGGTCAGGGTTTGAGTCATCCCTGAGAATGTTCCTCACTCTTCTGAGGCAATGGTCTCCTGTCTCCACCCCCATCGTTCTGCCCAGACACTGAGGTCCAGCTCCGAGGGCCTTCTGGCAGTTCCCTCCCTGTGAGAAGCCAAGTTACAGGGAACCAGGCAGAGGGCCTTCTCGGTGGTGGCGCCTGCCCTGTGGAACGCCCTCCCAGCAGATGTCAAAGAGATAAACAACTACCAGACTTCTAGAAGACACCTGAAGGCAGCCCTGTTGAGGGAAGCTTTTAATGTTTAATAGACTGTTGTATTTTAATACTCTGTTGGAAGCCACCCATAGTGACTGGGGAAGCCCAGCCAGATGGGCGGGGTACAAATAAATTATTATTATTATTATTATTATTATTATTATTATTATTATTATTATTACATCTAGCGGACTCAGGGGACAGCCCATGATAGCGTGTGCTGTCTTCACCACCCTCTGTAGGAACTGTCTGTCCATGGCTGTCAAACCAGCGTACCCCACCGTAATACAGTATGAGAGAACACTGGGACCGATAGAAGGAAATCATCAGTTGCTGTCTAACATTGCTCTTCTGCAAGACCCTAAGGAAATGCAGTCTCTGTTGGGCCTTCCTAACCACCTGGGCTGTACTGACCTTCCAAGTAAGGTCTTCACTAAGATGGACTCCCAGGAATTTAAAGGAAGAGTCTCTCTCCACACAGCCCACCTAATAATAATAATAATAATAATAATAATTTATAATTTGTTCCCCAGCCACTCTGGGCGGCTTCCAACAAAGATTAAAAATACATCAACATGTCATACATTAAAAGCTTCCCTAAACAGGGCTGCCTTCAGATGTCTTCTCAAAGCCTAGTAGTTGTTGTTCTCTTTGACATCTGGTGGGAGGGTGTTCCACAGGGCGGGTGCTGTTTTCTTTGGGCCTGGGATAATGGTGGCTGCTTTCAAGCATAATGGAACACAAGTGGTTTGCAGAGAGATGTTAAAAATCCTCGTCAAGACCCCTGCTAATTGATCGGCACGATTTGTTACCATTACAGTCATACCTCGGGTTGAAGTTACTTTGGGATAAGTACCTATTTTTGCATTGCGCGCTGCAGTCACCTGGAGGTAACGGAGCGCATTACTTCTGGGTTTCGCCGCTCGCGCAGAACGGATCCCGTTCACATCTGGAAGTACCACTGTATTCCCAGCACCCCATCTGGGCCAGCAGCTTTGCTGGGATTCACTGCCCGCAATGCAGCTTTCACTTGATGGTCATAGAAAACCAGTGGCCACTGCTCCTTGTGCATTTTTCTAATCTATGGGTTGTGCTGAAGAAGATTCCAGCAAAACAGTCAGATTATCCGGGATCCCTGTTCTACGTTGTTATTTACTTACTACTTCGGCACCATGAACGCCTAAAAATTTTTTAGCGCTTAGCCCACAGGATAGCATCTATTAATTTGTTTCAGGCATAGACTTATTATACTTCTACGGACTTTCAAAGATTGACAGATGTGTGTTCATTTGATTTCAAATATATTAGAGAATTGACAAGTGTACACATTTTGTTTTTGTTGTACTAAATCATGCACCGTATTTTTCGCTCTATTAGACGCACCAGACCACAAGACGCACCTAGTTTTGGAGGCGGAAAACAAGAAAAAAAATATTCTGAATCTCAGAAGCCAGAACAGCAAGAGGGATCGGTGCGCAGCGAAAGCAGCAATCCCTCTTGCTGTTTTGGCTTCTGGGATAGCTGCGCAGCCTGCATTCGCTCCATAAGACGCACACACATTTCCCCTTACTTTTTTGGAGGGAAAAAGGTGAGTCTTATAGAGCAAAAAATGCAGTATATTGTTGCAGGAAACCTCCCCCCCAATCATTCAGTTTGTACAAACTTCACACACACTCACACTCAAACTCACACACGACATATGCGACGCTTCTGTTATAAATTCCTAGAAAATCAACCATACATCAGATCTGCACCGTTCCACTTTTATTTTACTCCATGAAGGAAGGACTACAAAATGGGGAAGGTTTGATAGAGGCCAGCCATAATCCCTTGAGCATACCAGCACATACACAGGAGCCCTGCCCAGTTGCTATGCCAACCCTGATGGTCCCAGACAGAAGACCATCAAGATCACAAAGAACTTGCATATGGGAGTGGATTCAGCACAGACTGGAACAAAGGACAATGATCAGCTCTTCCCTCTGGGGGCAGGAAACTGCAAACTCCCCTTTGACACCTGGAAATGACTCATGGGGAGGGGGAAAGGGGGAACCAGCCAGGTGACAGGACACTCAGGTTACTTCCACAACTCCTCCCTCAACCCCTCCTTTCTGTGATGTAGTTGTGATGTAGTCTTAGGGGTGTAGTTTGGGGGATTAGTAACTAATAAAAGTTGTGGTCTTCTTTTGTTCTGGACTTCCGTCTTGCTTCATCTTGCTATGGGTGGGAGTCCTGTCGTGACAGTATCCAATAAAGGCCAAGCCTACAGGCTGCTGTTTTGCTCCAAATTGTCCTGGTTGGTGTCTTTGTTTTTTGCCCAAGGGAGCCCTCGGATTCTGGAAGGGAGAACGGCAAAAGAGGCTTGAGCTCAGGGGTCAGCCTCTTTTCTTTTTGGCCTTAGGCCCACCCCCAGCTGGCCGTCCACTGTCCTCCCTGGCCGAGGGCAGGTCAAAGGACAGCTCAAGCAGGTGGGTGGCACCCGCCCAGGTGAGCCTCGCTCGGTGCCACAAACCCCGCCCACCTGTGGGGAAGGGAGGGCGGATATTCCTCCATTAACATATCATGCAATAAGAATTGCAGTGCTATCTAGTATACTGGTCTTCATGTTGATTGTATCGCTTCTTGTTTTGAGGCATCTGATCAAGGCCTGTATTTTAAAATGAGCTTAAAGATATATTTGCAAATGTTTCATGCCAAGCAAGAAACCAGCTGGCTAAGTACTTTTTTCAGATGTTTATCTTTCTGCTCTCCTGGACAAGGGCCCCCCTGATTTACAGCAGTAGCAGGAGACAGGTTTCTCAAAGTCATAAAAGGGAATTACAGTCTGGGAGCAAAGGTTACACTGACCCTACATATTACAGAATACAATCAAGCTGCAAAAACACTAATTAAGAGTTGGTAAATAGTAAGATTTATTGTTTAGATAGAACTTAATACCACGAGCCATCTGTTTTAGCCATTTGTTTTGGAATGCAGGGGCAGCAGGGGCAACAGGGGCAAAAGGTGATCTGGTAATTAAGGTGCCTTGTCGAGGCAAATGTAAGATATATGGCTACTTGTCTGCCATTTATGGATAGAAGGAAATATAGCTCTTTGTCTCCCATAAAAGGTAATAGGAAATGGGTGTATCTTTTATTATTGCTTCTAGCAAACAGCCAATAGGAATTTCAACCAGGCTGATTGGACAGAGGCAGCCAAAGGAGGAGCAAGGGGGCTGGGCTGAGGAAATATAAGTGCTGGCCATCAGGGCTGGAGGGCAGGCAGAGCTTTGGTAACCATATACCACTGTGCCTCTCATTTATTTGTCTGACAAATAAATTATTATTTTAATTTCTCTATTGCTGCGTTGAATATTTCATTCCAGCTATGCGTTAACCACAAGCAGGGTGCTACAGTTTGGTGAGCTTGCAGGCTGGCAGACGGCAAACAAAAACCAGGCAGCTTTTAGGGTGGAAGCTACTAACTAAAGGTGCAATCCTGTGTTAACAATACTTTGCCAGCCAACACAGAGCAACTGGGCACTGCAATTGCATCCAACAAGACAGCCTGCACAGTGTCCCAGAACCCCATTGCTCCACAGTCTACTCCTTGGGCTCTGCCATTTTGTCATGCACCTTGTGAATATCCCTGGGGAGGGTGGACGGGACCTGCCATAACTCCAGCCCCCACCTCCTCCGCCGGGCGATATGATTCTTCATCCGCAACCCCCGAAGAAGCCGTATAATTATCGCGCTTGAAAAGTGCAGCTGTTTGCTCTTTGGGAGATGAGAAACAGCCGCCCACCCCCCCCCTCTCCCCCCCCCAAAGGACCTTCCCGGGCTCCCACCTTCTGCTGCTCGGCTCTGCCTGCAAAATTCGTGCAAATTAAAAATAGAGGCTTTGTGTGTGTTTTGTGCTTTTGAAGAAAGCGAGAGAGAGAGGAGGGGGCAGAGGTGTAGCTGCGGCAGCAAAAACTTTTCCCCCAAGCTGACAGCAAAAGAAATAAGGAGGTAGAGGGTGGGTTGGATGGGAATAAAAGCGGTTTAGGAATGATTCACAGGAAGACAGGAAGATACCCTTTTGATTGTGCTCTCTTGATGATTTGCACTCTTGATGGTATCAAAGCAACCAGTTAGTTTCTGGGCTCAGTTCAAAGTGGGGGTTTTATGCCCTAGAAAGCCTTTTGTGGCTCAGGACCCCAGTACCTCAAGGACTTTGTCTCCTCCTAGGAACCATCCCAGCTGTCCATGGAGGCACAGGTCAATTCTGTGTCCAGGGCAGCTGTTTACCAGCTCCATCTGGTACGCAGGATGAGACCCTTCCTGCCTGTAGACTGTCTCTCCAGAGTGGTGCATGCTCTGGTTATCTTCCGCTTGGACTACTGCAATGCGCTCTACGTGGGGCTACCTTTGAAGGTGACCCAGAAACTGCAATTAATCCAGAATGCGGCAGCTAGACTGGGGACTCGGAGCAGCCACCGAAACCACATAACACCGGTCTTGAAAGACCTACATTGGCTCCCAGTACGTTTCCGAGCACAATTCAAAGTGTGAGTGCTGACCTTTAAAGCCCTAAACGGCCTCAAAGGCCCAGTAGACCTGAAGGAGCGTCTCCACCCCCATCGTCCTGCCCGGACACTGAGGTCCAGCTCCGAGGGCCTTCTGGCAGTTCCCTCATTGCGAGAAGCCAAGTTACAGGAAACGAGGCAGAGGGCCTTCTCGGTAGTGGCACCCGCCCTGTGGAACGCCCTCCCACCAGGTGTCAAAGAGAAAAATAACTACCAAACTTTTAGAAGACATCTGAAGGCAGCCCTGTTTAATAGGTTATTGTATTTTAATGTTTTGTTGGAAGCCGCCCAGAGTAAGAGATGGTTGTCTCTTAGATTCCCCTGTGCTTTGTTTTACGATGTGCTTTGATGTGTTTGCTTATTGTTGTAAGCCGCTTTGAGTTACCGTATTTTTTCTGTCTATAAGACAATGTTTTTTGCTTTGAAACTTTAGTCAAAAATTGGGGGTGCTCTTATACACAAGTGGTTAATGTACAGTTTTTTAGAAAAACAACAACCACTACTTACCTTACCACAGCTGGAAGATCCCCCCCCCCAAAAAATCTGCAACTTTGGGCGATCTTGGGCATTGGCGGGTTAATTTGGAGTTTTAAAAAATAGGGGTCGTCTTATACATGTGGGAGTCTTATACAAACACAAAAATACGGCACTTTTGTTTTTAAAAAGTGGTTAATAAGATTAATTAACAACAACAATAGACAATCTTGTTTCAACACTGTTCATTTGCTGTTGTTGTTTAGTCGTTTAGTCGTGTCTGCCTCTTGGTGACCCCCTGGACCAGAGCACGCCAGGCACTCCTGTCTTTCGCTGCCTCCCGCAGTTTGGTCAAACCCATGTTAGTAGATTCCAGAACACTGTCCCACCATCTCGTCCTCTGTTGTCCCCTTCTCCTTGGGCCCTCCATCTTTCCCAACATCAGGGTCTTTTCCAGGGAGTCTTCTCTTCTCCTGAGGTGGCCAAAGTCTTGGAGCCTCAGCTTCAGGATCTGTCCTTCCCGTGAGCACTCAGGGCTGATTTCCTTCAGAATGGAGAGGTTTGATCTTCTTGCAGTCCATGGGACTCTCAAGAGTCTCCTCCAGCACCGTAATTCAAAAGCATCCATTCTTCGGCAATCAGCCTTCTTTATGGTCCAGCTCTCACTTCCAGACATCACTACTGGGACAACCAGAGCTTTAAACACTGTTCATACCTGTGAACAATTGCTTCATTTCCAGTTTGTCTGTAACTTCCTGCTGAAATCTGGTCCCTTCTTATACCGCAAATGTTCAGGGGGCTTTGTCCTGATTTTGTTGAGCTGTAGAGGGACAGTGACCCTCCAAATGGCAGAAGGTCCCAGGTTGAGTCTCCAGGTAGGGGCTGAGAGAAACTTCTCCCAGAAATCCTGCAGAGCTGCTGCCAGCCGGTGTAGGCAATACTGGGCTCTATTACCAACCTTACTGTCTGCTTGTGAAACATGGACTACTTATAAACTCCATCTCCAACTCCTTGGAAGATTCCACAAACGGTGTCTCCAAAAAATTTTGCATATCACTTGGGAAGACAGGCAAACTAATACTAGTGTACTGGAAGAAGCAAAGATCACCAGTGTCAAAGCAATGGTTCTTCAACATCACCTTCATTGGACTGGTCATGTTGTGCGGATGCCTGATGATCGTCTTCCAAAGCAACTACTCTATTCCGAACTTAAAAATGGAAAGCGTAATGCTGGTGGTCAACAAAAGAGGTTTATAGACTCTCTCAAGGCAAATCTTAAAAAATGTAGTATAAACACCAACAACTGGGAAACACTGGCCTGCGAGCGCTCCAGTTGGAGAACAGCCTTGACCAAAGGTGTCCTGGGCTTTGAAGACACTCGAACTCAGGACGCAAGGGAGAAACGTGCTAAGAGGAAGGCACGCTTGGCAAATCCACACCGGGATAAACTCCTGCCCGGAAACCAATGTCCCCACTGTGGAAGAACGTGTGGATCCAGAATTGGACTCCAGAGTCACTTATGGACTCATTCTGAAAACTGTGTTCATGGAAGACAATCTTAGTCGGCTACGAGGGATCGCAGAAGAAGGAAAAGATGACGTGGACAAATGTTCTGACTCGGTATAAGGCAGTTTTCTATGTTCTAAGTGGGGTGGGTGGGGCTGCCCTTGTGCCTTTACTTTCTGCACGAAAGCTAATTTCAAAAGACAGTGGGTATGTTGCTGTTAGAAAGTAGCCACCAGCCATCAAAGGCAATTAATCTAAACCCTATGGATCACCATTTAGTGTGAGGCTATGCAAAAATCTAGAAAGGGGGGATGCTCACTTTGCCAGGTGATGTTGGAGAAGGACTTTCAAAAAGCATTTTTAGCAAGGTTTAGCGGCCTGTTCTTTTATTTATTCAATTTAGATTGCCAGTGCATTTTTAAAAGGATTTCAGGTGGCTCTCTCTTACGCATGGTAATAACTGTAACGAAGTTATCGCCCATTTAAAAAATAAGGAAGTGGAAGGATTTGAGCCTTAATGCATGCCTAGGACATTGGTTAATTAAATTAAGTGACTCCGTGTGAAGAACACTGGAAAAAGCTCACTTCTGTCTGGGAGCTCATCCTGGTTCCCCAGAAAAGTGCCCTTGAATAGATGTAGGATTACAACATTAATTTTTTTCATCCTGTGCAACTGGCAGGGCCATTGCAGCTAAAAGAATCATAGAGTTGGAAGGGACCCAGAGTATCATCTAGTCCACCCCCTGTAATAATAATAATAATAATAATAATAAATTTTATTTATACCCCGCCCTCCCCAGCCAGAGCTGGGCTCAGGCCGGCTAACACCAGTAAAATTACAGTAAAAACATAATGGCGGGGGGCAACCCAATTTAAAATACAGGTTAAACTGCAATTTAAAAACGCAGCCTCATTTTAAAAGTCAAAACCACAAGGGGAGGGAAACATAAGGGTCAGACTGAGTCCAAGGGCCAGGCGAAACAGCTCTGTTTTGCAGGCCCTGCGGAAAGATGTCAAGTCCCGCAGGGCCCTGGTCTCTTGTGACAGAGCGTTCCACCAAGTCGGGGCCACAGCTGAAAAGGCCCTGGCCCTAGTTGAGACCAGCCTAACCACCTTGTGACTTGGGACCTCCAAAACGTTGTCGTTTGTGGACCTTAAGGTCCTCCGCGGGGCATCCCAGGAGAGGCGGCCCCATAGGTACGGGGGTCCTGGGCTGCTCCTATGCAGGGATCGAACCTGCAGTCTTGACATTATCAGCACAACGCTCCAGCCAACTGAGCTTTCCAGGCCGGCCCATCCATGAGGCAAGTGGAGCAACTGACTCAGGCAGCAGAATCCCAGTATAGTTATTTACTTCCCCCCTTGATGCTGACGTAGATCTTCACTCACCCCTCCTTCCCTGGCAATGGAAGGTGCCCTGTGCTTCACCTCAGGTGCCAAAATGCCTTGGGCATCACACACTCCCTCTCTGCATGGCAGGCGCCAGATCAGTGCCACAGATTCTCCCAACACCTCTCTGAGAGCAGCCTCACCCAGAGACCATTTGAGTTCTTCCAGAGACAAACTATTTCGTCAAGCAATCCAAAGAGTGTAAGCAAAGCTCGCTGGTCCTGCATCCTGTCTCCTCGAAAGATTCCATCAACGGTGTGTCCGAAAATTTCAACACATCCCTTGGGAAGACAGGCGAACCAATACCAGTGTACTGGAAGAAGCAAGGATCACCAGTGTCGAAGCAATGATTCTTCAACATCAACTTCGTTGGACCGGTCATGTTGTTTGGATGCCTGATGATCGTCTTCCAAAGCAACTACTCTATTCCGAACTTAAAAATGGAAAGTGTAATGCTGGTGGTCAACAAAAGACGTTCAAAGACTCTCTCAAGGCAAACCTTTTAAAATGTAGTATTTTTTTCATCCTGTGCAACTGGCAGGGCCTTACGGGGTCCTTGCCACGGGATGACATTCACCCGGTGCTATACCAGCTGCACTGGCTCCCGGTGGAGTACAGGATCAGGTTCAAGGTGCTAGTTTTAACCTTTAAAGTGCTATACGCCTAGGACCCACGTACCTACGGGACCGCCTCTCCTGGTATGCCCCGCGGAGGACCTTCAAACAAAAACATCTTGAAGGTCCCAGGCCACAGAGAGGTTAGGCTGGCCTCAACCAGAGCCAGGGCCTTTTCGGCCGTGGCCCCAACTTGGTAGATCACTCTGTCACATGAGACCAGGGCCCTGCGGAGCTTGACATCTTTCCGCAGGGCCTGCAAGACGGAGCTGTTCCTCCAGGCCTTTGGCCAAGGCACAGTCTGACCCCCTCCTTTGGTAATCCTCACAGAACTCTAGCCCAATGGTTGCCATTCATTTGATTCTGAATTGATTTTAGAATGAATTGTATTTAGAATGCTGTGTTACTTTTATTGTTGTCAGCCGCTCTGAGCCCGGCTTCGGCTGGGGAGGGCGGGATATAAATAATAATGTTTTTTATTATTATTAGTAGTAGTAGTAGTAGTATAAACACCAAGAATTGGGAAACACTGGCCTGTGAGTGTCCCAGTTGGAGAACAGCCTTTACCAAGGTGTCATGGGCTTTGAAGACACTCGAACTCAGGATGAAAGGAAGACATGTGCTAAGAGGAAGGCACGCTTGGCAAACCCTCAACTCCTGCCTGGAAACCAATGTCCCCACTGTGGAACGACGTGTGGATCCAGAATTGGCCTCCACAGTCACTTACGGACTCACTGTTAAAACCGTGTTTATGGAAGACAATCTTACTCGGCTACGAGGGATCACAGAAGAAGAAGAAAGCATCCTGATCTCACAATGGCCAACCAAATGCCAGTGGGAAACAGGATCCGAGCGCAAGAGCAACTCTCCCCTCCTGCCGCTTCCAGCGATTGGGATTCAGAGGCCCCGCTGCCTCCGACTGCGGAGGCCGAGCCGAGCCATGGAGGCTTGAAAGCAGCCACTAACAGCTCTTTCCCCCATGGATTTGGCTGACCCTCCTTTAAAACCGTCCAAGTCAATGGCCATCACTGCCTCCTGTGGCAGGGAGTTCCGTAGTTCAACTCTGTGCTGTGTGAAGAAGGACTTGTTTTTACCTGCCCTGAATCTTCCAACACTCAGCTTCACAAGTTCTAGTGTTGAGAGAGAGGGAGAATCACTTTTCCCTCTCTACTTTCTCTGTGTCATGAATCACTTCTATCTCAGTTGCTCCGTCCCGATTTGCTTGCCCAAAAACCTCACATGGAGGCCAGACTACACCCTGGACTTGCTGTTTGTAAAAAACAACAGCATTTTGAATACATTATAAACATGCAACACCAGGGGGCGCTGTAGAGCACAAAACGTTTCCATGCAATTTTACATAGCACTTTTTTTCTTTGGTTGTAACAATTTAATTTATGACTTCTTTATAGCATTTTTCCCCCGTGTGTAGATCCACCCCCTGTCTTTACAGAGCACTCTTCCTGATTTGCCCGCATGGAGGATAGATGACAAGGATCCCGATTTCCTTGCAGGGATGTTCGTACACCTTCGCATTCGTCACTCGTTTGCCCCACACTTTTCAATGTGTCTCCCCGTCACTTTCCTAAGTCCACCCTTTTAAAAAAAAACCTGTGCACACTTGAATTTCCCAGATACGCACTGACTCAAACCCCACCTGCAAAATGCCGGCCCTTGAAGCAACATAGACTCTCAGAACTGCAGCACCTGCTGTGGCTCAGTTTCCCCTTCGTCAAGGACCTGCCTGCTGGTTAATGCCTCGCGGCCGACTGAAAGCACGGCATCAGATTTGGCCAAAGCTATCCGGAATGACTCATCGGAGCCTTTCAGCCTCCCTTCGTCCCTCTTACACTGGGGGAGGGAGGAGGAGAACAGGTCAGGTGTGGGGGGGTGGAGAGCAAGAAGGATCTCAAACCCATTAGAGCTCAGAGCCTTCACAACCCATTAGGCGGGGAGGCCAAATGCCTGACAGTTTATAAGCCTTCTCCTCTGGCCCATCTCTCTCGTCGATATAACCTTTCAGATCTTCTTCTGGCATCGGAAAGTGGGAATAATGTTATTACTATAGATGCCCCTCCATCTCAGAGTCCCCTGGGCTGCTGCAATTATGGAACAGGATGCCAGTCTCGCAACGAGATCTGCTCCTCTGCCGTCCAGCGTGACGTACGGACAGAGCCCTCTGTTTTTGGCTGCACACATCTTAAACTGTAAACCCTTCCCTGGCTTAGCAGTACAGGAAACTCACTGGTACTGTGATAGGAATTTTGAGGTCTTAGATATATGGCAATGTTCATAACCGCACGTACATAGATCAGCACAGGAAGACCGACCTGGAACCATTTTGATTCCTAAACTGAGCAAATGTTTTCTCTGCAAGGTCAAAGTGGGAAACCTCCCCATTGTCTCTTTCCTCACAAATCCTGTCTTAAGGGCACATTTGAGATATGAATAGGGTGTGAGCCTGTGACCTGGCCCAGGAACTAAGTATTTATCACTACAAAAGGCTGGCCAGGCTCCCCAGGGTATCCAATCAAGTAAGCATTAACAGGTAACCTGTCAGATGAGATAAACAACGCACTCAGATTTCTGCTGTAGACCACCTTTTTGTGATGTATGTATGATGTTTCTGGGGGTGGTCTTGATCTACAGGGTGGCAATTTCAAAAGTCTTCATAAGGCCTTGCGCGCCATTGTTCTGGGTTCCTCCTCCTCTCCTGCGGGTGGGGGGAGCACCCTGTTGCAACAGATCAATAAAGATCAAGCTTACTAGCTGCCTTGCTTCTCAATATTCTCTGGTTGGCCTCTGTTATTTTCTCCGACCAATAGGGAACCCATGTAAGGACTCTATATGGGCTCTTGGATACCCCATAAGGGAAAAGGGCAATTTTTGTTTACAAAGTACCAAGCCCCTGAAGGACAAGCTACGCAGCCTGGGAGTCATTCTGGACTCACAGCTGTCCATGGAGGCACAGGTCCATTCTATGTCCAGGGCAGCTGTTTATCAGCTCCATCTGGTACGCAGGATGAGACCCTCGCCAGAGTGGTGCATGCTCTGGTTATCTCCCGCTTGGACTACTGCAATGCGCTCTACGTGGAGCTACCTTTGATGGTGACCCGGAAACTACAACTAATCCAGAATGTAGCATCTAGACTGGTGACTGGGAGAGGCTGCTGAGACCACATAACACCGGTCTTGAAAGACCTACATTGGCTCCCAGTACGTTTCCGAGCACAATTCAAAGTGTTGGTGCTGACCTTGAAAGTCCTAAATGGCCTCGGTCCTGTATACCTGAAGGAGCATCTCCACCCCCATCGTTCTGCCCGGACACTGAGGTCCAGCTCCGAGGGCCTTCTGGCGGTTCCCTCCCTGTGAGAAGCCAAGTTACAGGGAACCAGGCAGAGGGCCTTCTCGGTGGTGGCGCCTGCCCTATGGAACACCCTCCCTTCAAATGTCAAAGAGAAAAATAACTGCCGGACTTTTAGAAGACATCTAAAGGCAGCCCTCTTTAGGGAAGCTTTTAATGTTTAATTGGTTATTGTATTTTAGTGTTTTGTTGGAAGCCGCCCGGAGTGGCTGGGGAAACCCAGCCAGATGGGCGGGGTATAAATAATAAATTATTATTATTATTATTATTAGTCAGATCCACCCGGCTTAGTACTGTCTGCACTGGCCGGCAGCAGGGTTTGGGACGAGGCTCCTCTCCCAGAGACACTGTCGAGGATTGAACTTGGACCTTCTGCATGCTCTCTCGCTGACCCACAGCCCTTCCTCGACTTGCTTCCTCTGCTTCTGCTACATGACCTGGTCTGGCCTTGCTGCTAAGTGGTTTCCTTTGTGGTCCAGCCAATCTCCCACTGGAAGAGAGATGGGCAGCGGCACGCAGGCAAAGTGCCCGTCAAACGTCCCTAAGGACACGGGTTCGAGACCCGCTGCCAACTAGAGCGTCAGCGCATTGGTGCAAAAGCAAATCTCCTTTCTACGAGGTACGTAAGCGCCTCCATCCTGCGCAGTTCAGGCATCCAGGCGGGCGCCTTTCCTTAATGAGCAGAGCAGTCTTGTAACTGCCAGTGACAAAGGGCTCCCTTTTATCAAGCGCTAATTGGCAGAAGACTTTGCAAGCAGCCACTTAATGCATCCGCTCCCTAATGGCTCCTAGCTGAAATTAAAAGGCAAGTGAAGAGATCCAAGGAAGATTTAGCCAGGCAATTACAAGCTTTGTTGTTCGCGGAGGGCAAGGCTATGCATGGCCGCTCACCACAATGGCTGTGCAGCACCTCTGTCGCTGAGAACGGCAGGAGGGGGAGAGTGCCGCTCTTGCGTTCGAATCCTGCCTGCCACTTTCCCCTCGGGGCGTCTGATTGGCCACTGTGAGAACAGGGTGTTGGACTAGACGGGCCACTGAATTGATCCATCAGCCAGAGTCTTCTTATGTTCTAACTGAACCTCCAGCTCCAAAGGCAGTCTATCTAGGTTCCTAGATTCATTGGGCTATTTGGTCACTGTAAGAACAGGCTAATAATAATAATAATAAATTTTATTTATACCCTGCCCTCCCCGGCCAGAGCCGGCTCACGGCGGCTAACACCAGTAAAATCATAATGGGGGGGGACCCAATTTAAAATACAGGGTAAAATGCAATTTAAAATGCAGCCTCATTTTAAAAATAGCCCATAGATCAAAACCGTAAGGGGAGGGAAAACATAAGAGTCAGACTGAGTCCAAACCAAAGGCCAGGCGGAACAGCTCCGTCTTGCAGGCCCTGCGGAAAGATGTCAAGTCCCGCAGGGCCCTGGTCTCTTGTGACAGAGCGTTCCACCACGTGGGGGCCAGTACTGAAAAGGCCCTGGCCCTAGTTGAGGCCAATCTAACCACCTTGCGACTTGGGACCTCCAAAGTGTTTTCATTTGTGGACCTTAAGGTCCTCCACGGGGCATACCAGGAGAGGCGATCCCGTAGGTACGTGGGTCCTAGACTAGATGGGTTGCTGGCTGATCCAGCAGGGCTCTTGGGCAGCTCAGAAGGAGGGTTAGAACGTGGTGCTGATAATGCCAAGGTTGCAGGTTCGAACCCCATATGGTCCAGCTGCATATTCTTGCATTGCAGGGGGTTGGACTAGATGACCCTCAGGGTCCCAACTCTACGGTTCCATCATTCTTTTCCCATTGGCCTACATAGATCATCCTGCTACGCTACAAGGGGAATTGCCCTGCTTCCCCAAATTTCTAAACCAGGACCACAGCTCAGCAAAGGAGCAGCTGATTTGCACGCAGAAGGTCACAAGGTTTTTCCTAGCATCTCGAAGAGAACCGTGCCTAAAATCCTGGAGGGCTGCTGCCAGTCAGTGTAGGCAACCCTGCGCTAGATGGACTCAGCATAAATAGGGCAGCTTCCTTTCTAAGCACGGCGAGGGTCTGCTCACAGTTTTGTAAGCTTCCAGTCGGCTGAGGGGCTTCTGCGTTTGCCCCCCATTGCAGCCACAGCCCAGGGAAAAAATTAGCAATTACAGAACCCTAAGAGGTGACTGAGACAAGGAAGGTGAGCCTGCAAGGTTTACACCACGATTTCTAAAGGCTGAGGTCCCTCCAAAACATTTAGGAGTGCCAGTGAATCGGTATGTGATGAGCCCAGAGATTCCCCCCCCCCCCAATTCCTTGCAATATGTCACAGCGAAGGGGATTCCCGGGTAGAATTTGTGGACCGCAAGCTACCACATGCTTAAAAGAGCAAAATATCTTGAGCTAGTCATCCCAGAAGGGTATTCCTTCCAATATATCTGAAGGAGCGTCTCCACCTCCATCGTTCAGCCCGGACCCTGAGGTCCAGCTCCGAGGGCCTTCTGGCGGTTCCCTCACTGTGAGAAGCGAGGTTACAGGGAACTAGGCAGAGGGCCTTCTCGGTGGTGGCACCCGCCCTGTGGAACGCCCTCCCAACAGATGTCAAAGAGAACAACAACTACCAGACTTTTAGAAGACATCTGAAGGCAGTACTATTCAGGGAAGCTTTTAATATCTGAAGGACTATTGTATTTTAATATTTTGTTGGAATCCACCCAGAGTAGCTGGGGAAACCCAGCCAGATAGGCGGGTATAAATAATAAATTATTACTATTATTATTATTAATCCTAACAATGGCAATTGCATCTCATTCATTACGATGCTGATAGCTCACTTTTCCTCTACAAGCTCCGTGGGGCACCTGTGGGTCTCGCTCTTCCCATTTCTAGCCTCACAACAGTCCTGCGAGGTAGGCTAAGAGGCTAAGAGTCGCCCAAGATCGCCCAGTGAGCTACATAGCTGAGTGGAGATTTGAACCCTGGTCTCCTAGTCCAACACTCCAACCATTAAAGGTAAAAAAGGTAAAGGAGCCCTGGACGGTTAAGTCCAGTCAAAGGTGACTCTGGGGTTGCGGCGCTCATCTCGCTTTCAGGCCAAGGGAACCGGCGTTTGTCCACAGACAGCTTTCCGGGTCATGTGGCCAGCAGGACTAAACCGCTTCTGGCGCAACAGGACACTGTGATGGAAAGCAAAGCACATGGAAACACTGTTTACCTTCCCGCCGCAGTGATACCTATTTATCTACTTGGACTGGTGTGCTTTCGAACTGCTAGGTTGGCAGGAGCTGGGACCAAGCAACGGGAGCTCACCCCGTCACGGGGATTTGAACCACCAACCTTCCGATCGGCAAGCCCTAGTGGTTTAGACCACAGCGTCACATTACCCCACACTAGTCAGATCATGGTCACAAACAGAATCAACTCCCTGATTCTTTCAAAACCAAGGAGAAGGGGGGCACTCAGCCCTCCACACGCACCTGTTTTGCAGAGCTTTGACACCAGCCTCCAACTCTATTGCTGCCTCTCAAATGAAAAACACAGATTTGCCACCTTTACATTTTTCACACAGCCAACGAACCCTTCCAAAAAAAGACCAGGCTAGCCACCCTCCCACTTGCTATCGAGCTTCACAATCTCAGCGCTGCAAAACAGTTTTGTGCCGGTCTCGATTCCTTCACGAGTTTTCTGAAACGCTTCTTGCGGCAGTGACGGAAAACGCAATGCCCTTGCAAGAGGTGATGTGCTCAAGAAACACTGGTGCTCCGAGAGCTCCCTCCGTCTGTCTCCAGATGCACTTTGCAAGAGGTCAGCTGCAAGCCGTGTAAAATCAGAGCCTGTAAACAGAACCAAGCAGCAGAAAAGGGTTTACAGGTCTGCATTTCAAAATGTCTGGGTATTCTGGGAATCTTCAGGTGGAAGGGGAAACATATGGGGACTTCTAGACTGTCACTGTTTTCCAAGTGGGATTCAATGAAACACCAGCAAATTCATGTTGCACAATTAAGGTGGAAGTGATGCTCTTTGAACAAACTCATTTCCAAAACAAAACAAAACCCAAACATTTTGCAGGAAGGAAAGTGATGGTGAAAATGCTCTGGAAAGCGTGGAATGGCAATACTTCAACAGAGACATGGTGCCCAGACCAAGGGAAGTAATAGCCTTGCTCTATTCTGCCTTGGTCAGACCACAACCGGAGTCCTGTGTCCTGTTCTGGGCGCCACAATTTAGGAAGGATATCGACAAGCTGGAAGGTGGGCAGAGGAGGGTGAGGAAGATGATCAAGCCAGATGAGGAACAGTTGAGGGAGTTGCATGTCCAGCCTGGAGGTGACATGACAGCCACCTTCAAACACCTGACGATCTGACACATGGGAGATGGAGCGAGCTTCTGTTCTGCTGCTCCAGACGGGAGGAGATTCCGACTAAACATTAGGAGGGCCTTTTGACAGTAAGAGCTGTTCAACCGTGGAACAGACTCTCTCTTGGAGGTTGTAGAGCACAAGTTGGGCAGGGATTCCTTAGCGGTCATTCCTGCACATCAGGGGGTTGGACTAGATGATCCTTGGTGCCCCTTCCAACGCTACACTTCTATCGTTCTAGCGGATTGACACCATGTTGTGTAACCTACTTGCAAACAAATCAAAACAAAGGCTCGATAAGCAGATGGTGCCCCTTAACCTCCCTGTAAATTTGGAGTAAGAAAATCGAGATGAACGCTCCACAGTTTGTCAGGGAGGGACCTGCC
Source organism: Podarcis siculus (assembly GCA_034642415.1). Classification (NCBI taxonomy): domain Eukaryota; kingdom Metazoa; phylum Chordata; class Lepidosauria; order Squamata; family Lacertidae; genus Podarcis; species Podarcis siculus. The sequence goes on along the minus strand of JAXCMG010000044.1, from coordinate 304,105 downwards.
TCTCCTGTGACTGGATGAGAGAGGGGAAAGATGGAAACTTATAGCTGAGAGTCAGCCCACAGTTGCTGGGCCTTTATATACAGCTGTGATATATTATTACAATGCAGCAGTACATATCCCTCCCTCAGGCGACACTCTGGAGCAAGGGGAAGGGTGAGTCTGTACACTTCAAACGGCTGGAGCTTGCAAGAGAACCCAGGAGTCTTAACGTGGGTTGCAGAGAGAGAGACAGTGTGGTGCATTGGTTAGAGCAGGCAAAGGCAAACTCAGCCCTCCAGATGTTTTGGGACTACAACTCCCATGATCCCTAGCTAACAGGACCAGTGGTCAGGGATGATGGGAATTGTAGCCCCAAACATCTGGAGGGCTGAGTTTGCCTATGCCTGGGTTAGAGTATCAGAGGCTTGGGTTCAAATCTCCTCTCAGGCACAAAGCTCACTGGGTGCCCTTGGGCCATTTCTCGGCCTAGCCTACCTCGCAGGGTTGTTGTGGAGATTAAATTGGGAGGGGGAGAAAACCACGTATGTACCTCGGGCTTCCTCGGAGAAATAATAATAATAATTTTTATTTATACCCCGCCCTCCCCAGCCTAGGCCGGGCTCAGGGCAGCTAACAAGCAATAATAAAAACAAGTTGAATGAATACAACTTAAAAGCAAGATTAAAATACAACATTAAAACATTAAAATGCAGCCTATTCATTAAAATGAATAGACGAAGACTGATAAACAGCAGATTAACTCAGGCAACTTCACGATTCCCCTTCCCTGCGGTCATTTCAAAACCATCCACACTACTCCCTGCATTTCAGGGGGTTGGACTAGATGACCCTTGGTGGTCCCTTTCAACTCTGCTCCATTCTCCAGCCCCCTAATTCCAGCCTCAGCTTGGACGCTCAGAAGCACCTGTTCCCCGATCACTCGTATCCAGAATTAATCCCGGGAAAGCCTCTAGAGACCTGCTCCAGATCCCCGCATCTGACACAAACACAACCCCTCCTCCTCACCACCCACCGTCCATTCAGCCCCCGAATCTCCCTCTAGACTCCCCCTCTATTCCGTTTCAGATCCCAGGCGCCCCTCTCCCCTCCCCAAGGCGCAGGGCGCACAATCCGCCTCTTTTATAACGGGGGAGAACCGTCAAGAACTTTGCCCGTTCGCTGGCAGTTCCCGACAAAAGGAAATAAACAACAGGTTGGTGGTTCGGAGGAGGAGATTTTGGGCAACTCCCTGACGCATCGCAGAAACGGCTTCGGGATGCGCGCAGACCGGCGCAAAACGCAAGGAAATAAAAGACTGAAGTTTGTTAGAGGCTGGAACGAAAATGGCCCAAAGGCCAGCGCTGTTGCAAGACCACAATTGCGAAGGAAGGATGCGCAGCCTTTGAAGTTTACCTGCTCATCTTCGCTCTCAAATCAAACAGTAATTTTTAAAAGAATTCTTCTTTTAATGAAGACTCACTTTCTTGAGCTTCCCAGCGGCCCCCCCCCAAAGCGCAACAGCTCACCCCTCCCGCCCCCAAATCTTTTTTTACCTGTTTCTCCTCCTGTCCCAGACTCCTGCCTCCCAGTCCTCCCTCATCAGCAACAAGCCCAGCGCGCAGGATGGAGAGGATGGAGCCCCGCCCTCTCCGCCTGGGGCTGAGGACCCCCCCCCGCCTCTGGAGCCACCCCATTGGGCGGGGAGCCTTGAAAGGCAGCCGGGGGAGGCCTCTGGTTGGCTGGCGGGCTGGAGAAAGGGACAGGGCGGGGCCGGGAAAGCCTTGGGCTGGTACCCGCCCGCCTCTCCTTCCCTCCAGGGGATGCTGTTGCCAGGGGCAACCTGACGTGAGCCAGGGGAGGATGGAGATCGCAACTTGGCACAACTCTGCGTCTGCCAGAATGAACTTCAATGCCCAGGGGAGTTTGGCTCCAGGCTAGGCAACCCTGAGCGGAGTGCAGTGTTAGTCAACGCAGGGCAAGGCTGGCACCGCTGCGTGGTGGGCAGTCGGAGAGTCTTGGCAGCCGGGCCGCCTCAGGCAAGGCTGGGTGACATCCTGGGCATCTTTGATAACCTGGCATGGTAACCAGGCAACTGTGACCTCTCTTTGTAACCTGGGCAACTGGGGCGTCTTGGTAACCCGGCAACTTGGATGTCTTAGTAACCTGGGCAACTGGGGGCATCTTTGGATAATTGGGCAAAGTGAAGCTTGGAAATCTCAGGGCTTTGGTTCATGCCTTGGGAAGAAGTGGAGGGGTCAAAGGCCTCGCTGTGTACCCAAATGCTCATCTGAGGGAGATCTCAGAAGCAGACTTGGAACCTCTTAAGCAGGGGTAGGCAACCTAAGGCCCGGGGGCCGGATGCGGCCCAATCGCCTTCTCAATCCGGCCCACGGAAGGTCCGGGAATCAGCATGTTTTTACATGAGTAGAATGTGTCCTTTTATTTAAAATGCATCTCTGGGTTATTTGTGGGGCCTGCCTGGTGTTTTTACATGAGTAGAAGGCGTGCTTTTATTAAAAATGCACCTCTGGGTTATTTGTGGGGCATAGGAATTCATTCATTTTTTTAAAAAAAAATATAGTCCGGCCCCCCACATGGTCTGAGGAACGGTGGACCGGCGCACAGCTGCAAAAGGTTGCTGACCCCTGCTCTTAAGAGTTGTGGGCGCTGGGAGAGATCCAAAGGCCATTCATGTTAACCTTTTTGTCTGTCAGGCTACTCGTACACCTGCCTTCCCTTCCCGCTTCTGAAATTGTTCCCTTTTGCACAACCCAGACCACACTGTGTTTGCAAGGCTACGGAAAGCCACGCATGGCAAAACGGTGACGTCAGTTATATAGCCAACTCGAGGAAGTAAGACCAGCCACATTTGGCAACATACACCCTCTAGGGATCCCTCCCCTCTCTCCATGGGTCAATTTTTGATCTTAGGTCTGGCTTGGACGGAAAGGAAAACTCTCATCGTCAAAACCTTGCTATAAAACTATTATTTAATGATTCATTGGCCCGTGTAAATGCTCTTTCATTCTCTCTCTGTTTCTCTCTTCCCCCACACCAAATATTTCTATCTCTTGCAGAAGGAGCCTGGACAATTTCACCATGTTGTGTTCTAGGGTCACACTAGGCGACAAGGTTGAGAGATTTAGGCTTGTATCTCCCATCTTTATATATTTCTGTTTACAACAGTTGTGGGGGTTCTGAGTCTCTTCCAGACAGCTTGTTTATTGCACATGCATCATGATCTGTTTGTAGGGAAATCAGAGCATGTTGTACCAAGTATACCCCCATCGTTCAGCCCGGACACCGGGGTCCAGCTCCAAGGGCCTTCTGGCGGTTCCCTCACTGCAAGAAGTCAAGTTACAGGGAAGCAGGCAGAGAGCCATCTCGGTGGTGGTGCCCGCCCTGTGGAACGCCCTCCCACCAGATGTCAAGGAAATAAAGAACTATCTGACTTTTAGAAGACATCTGAAGGCAGCCCTCTTTAGGGAAGCTTTTAATGTTTAATGCTATACAGTCATACCTTGGGTTACAGCCACTTCAGGTTGCGTATTTTCGGGTTGTGGACCGCCAAAACCCAGAAGTACCGGAACAGCTTACTTCTGGGTTTTGGCAGTCGCGCATGCACAGAAGTGCTAATTCACGCTTTGCGCATGCGCAGAAGCGCCAAATTGCAACCCGGGTTGCGAACGCTACGGGTTGCGAATGTGCATCCCACACGGATCACGTTCACAACCTGAGCGTCCACTGTATTGTGTTTTTAATATTCTGTTGGGAGCCGCCCAGAGTGGCTGGGGAAACCCAGCCAGATGGGCGGGGTATAAATAATAAATTATTGTTATTATTATTGACTTCACCCCCCAAGGCACACCCCTTCCATTGTCTCCCAGGACAGATGGATGCCAGCCAACAAGGTAAAGTAAAGGTAAAGGGGCCCCTGACCATTAGGTCCAGTCGCGGACGACTCTGGGGTTGCGGCGCTCATCTCGCTTTACTGGCTGAGGGAGCCGGCGTACAGCTTCCGGGTCATGTGGCCAGCAGGACTAAGCCGCTTCTGGCGAACCAGAGCAGTGCACAGAAACGCCATTTTCCTTCCTGCCGGTTGTGGCTATTGCCTGTTGCTTAGACACCATGATAAATATTACTGGGGAGGAGTTGATGGTCGTGGTGTCCATTTCCACTGGTGACTTGGGGAAATACAGCTGTGAGGTCCTGGAAGCCAAATTTAGGTTGCTAGGAAGGATGCACTTATATTTTTAAGTGTTATACATTTTTCAGGGCACTTCCCTGTCCCTCTCCTTATCACAAAAGCCTGGTGTGTTTCTGACACAGGAGTGCCAAATGAATTTCAATTGCATTGCCTGAATTTGCAGGTATACAATCCCATCCAGAAACAGTGATGGTCTGGGAGCGCTCCTGGAATTGAATTGACGCCGCTGTACAAATAACTCCGTCCCTCATACTGTTTCCCAGATATATCCCTCCATCCTTCAAGCGCTGTTCGCCTCATTAGGAAAAAGCAAAAATATTGGTGTGTCTCCATACGGGAAACACCACTGTATAGCCGACCTGAGATCTATTTGACAAATTCAACCCGAGATCTGTTTGACAAACAACCCGCTTAGATCAAATTCCGGAGGTGTCGCTGTGTTGACAGTTGCTGCCGCCGCAGACGAAAAAAGCACACCTTGTGACAGCTTAAAGACTCACCAATTTCTGGAAGCAGAGGCCACAGACTGCTTCCTCAGGCGCATGACAAAGGATTTGTGTCGCCTAGATGAGGACAACAAATTGTGCACCTGTCGGGAGTCGGATCTAATCCGCTGCAGCTTCCGCCACAACAAATCAGTCAAATCACTGAAATGCAGGTGGCCAACCTGGTGCCCTCCAGATGTTTTCGGGCTCCATCTGATGCCTCTCTTGTCCTTTTTTTGGCAGCTGCTGAAGATGCTCCTCTTTCAACAACCCTTCTAGAAGTTGATATCTGTCTAGGATTCAAGTTGCACCCTTTTTTAAAGCTATTACCTGTTTTTAACATAGGTAGCTTTTCTACCATTTGTTTTTATTTATTTTTCAGACAGAAGGAGAATCACAGCATCATAGAATTGTGGGTTTCAGATCAAAGTTGTTGAGCTTTTTTTGGGAAGGAAAGCCCTGTTTTTGGTGGTTGTTCAGGTCATTTTAGGGGTGCAGGGCAAAGATGTTGAGTTTTTTTTAGGGGAGCCAAAGTTTTTTACCTTCTTTGGGGGGAGCCACCACAGTGATCTACCACAGACATTCAGTGATCTACTGGTAGATCACGATCTACCTGTTGGACATGCCTGATATGCAGGTATCTCCATGCATGACAAGTGGCCATCCATCTGTTTTAAAACATTCAATGACAGACAGTCCACCACCTTTTGAGGGAATCCATTCACCTCAGTCTGCAGAAATATTGCTTCCATGCAAACAAACAGCCCCGTCTCCCCTCTTGGTGAGGTACCGAGTTAATTTTAATTAAAAAAACAACAACAACAAAAAACATTGTTTCTCTCATGAAACAAAGGTTTTGCTCCAAAGGTCTCTGTGCCCTGCCGGTGGTCTGTAGCCGTGTTGGCCTGATGTTGCCTAGGCAATAAAATTATACCAAGTCAAATAAAAAGTATTGAGTTCCTTGCCTGTCCTTTTCTTGCCGATATGCGTTATTAGTTCATCCGTCAAGATCAAGTCCCAAAGAGGACCAAATTCAGCGTCCTCCAAAAAGCATAAGTCCAATCACAGAACGGCAGCCCCATTCAAAGACTGAACTGGATGAGATGTTCTTCAGTAGGTCTTGAATCGGAAACACAAAGCTGTATGCATGGATGAATCAATCAATCACAGGAAGGCAAATCAAAGCCACCACCCTGGTGAGAATAACGCAATTCCTATTGAAGAACATTTCTCATCCAGTTCAATCTTTGAACGGGGTTGCCGTTCTGTGATAGGACTTACACTACTTGTTGAACGGTTCATTTATCCAGTCTGTATAACATTTATTGCACGTGTAGCTTGTTAAGATACAGTTATACGTTTATCTAGTCCATGTTTATAGTACAGTGGTACCTCGGGTTAAGTACTTAATTCGTTCCAGAGGTCCGTTCTTAACCTGAAACTGTTCTTAACCTGAAGCACCACTTTAGTTAATGGGGCCTCCCGCCGTGCCGCCAGAGCACGATTTCTGTTCTCATCCTGAAGCAAAGTTCTTAACCTGAAGCACTATTTCTGGGTTAGCGGAGTCTGTAACCTGAAGCGTCTGTAACCCGAGGTACCACTGTATCTCCAGGCTTTGTCTTGCACATGGCACCTTAGTATGTTTGTTGCTTGAATGGTTACAAGTCTATCTCTATTCTAGTTATTATTCTAGTAAATTTGGTTTTATACTTATAAGCCAGTTTGTGGTGGTGTTGTTTTGTTGCATTATTATTACTGTCACCACATTGGATACTTTGTGTACATACTATGCGTAGGCATTGCCTTAGGAGATAACAGAAATGTATATTAAGGGGCGCAATCTGTTGGGCGCAGACTTTGGAGTCTATTCCTCTGTGCCTGTTTTGCTGGCTTGCAAAATAAAGCCCTTTGTTTTCCTCATTTGCTGCCTGAGTTTTTCTATCAGCCCCAAACGCTGATTTTTGCCATAAAGTTTAGTAATAAAGCCTGCTTCATGGGACTCTTTTAACTGGATGGAGGGCCCTTGAGGGTTAAACCACCTGAGGGTGGGTGTTGGGCTTGAATAACAGCAAATGACAAGATTGTTTAGTTGAGATTGCTGCATTGCAGTGGGTTGGACTAGATGACTCTCGGGTCCCTTTCCAGCTCCACGGTTCTGTAACTCTGCGAAGCTGTATTGCCACAATTCCTCCAGCAAAGCTTTGTCGTTGGCATTGTTAATTTTATTTAATGTTACCTGGTGCATTTACCAAGGATGTGCGACTTTTCGGTTGTTCTCCCAGATCTGTGCGGATGTGGACTTCAAGGGAGCCTTGACCCAGATTGTATTCCATTCAGTACCTCCCAAAGACTCACCTAGATCCTTTTTCCTAACGAGTTTTTAGCCTTTCAAGATGAGCTAACGAGATACAATGGTTAAGGCTTTTCAGAGCTAGAAAATGAAGCCTTTGCCCAGCGGGCTGGAGATATGCACTACAGGAGTCAATGGACAGGTTTGCTTGCAACGATGGCTTATAAAATGTACAGTTTGGTGTATCGCAAGCCAATTATAATTTAGGTTTCCAAGTTTCCGCCATATCTCTGGGGCTGCCAGCTGCTATTAAAATCTCAAAACTTGCATAAACCGACGTGTTCTCATTTTTCCCAAAGTCTGAATAGCACCAGCTTTGCAAAAGGAGGGTGAAATATTGAGGGTGCCGTGGATGACATTGCAAAGAATGAGTTTATTTGCCTATACTGTATAGGGGTTATGGTATATATGTTATGATCAGTGCCAGATTTACGTTTAAGCTAAACAAGCTCTAGCTTAGGGCCCCAATCTCTTGGGGGGGCCCCAAAAAATGTAAAGGGGAAAAAACTTGGATGCACATGTCCAAAATATAAGATAAAAAACAAATAAAATAAAACCTACATACAGCAACAGTGTTTTGTGTTGTATAGGCTCCTATTTTGTGATGTGCAAATGGCTTTAGAGGTCCATAATTTATGAGGTCCATAAATTACCATATAGCATCTATTCAACACAAAAAACAGCAACCGTTTGTTGTTGAGAAAGGACAGCTGGACATAGAAAGGGCTCCATTACCTTCAGGAGCTGAGGGCCGCATCAAACCTCAATCTGGCCCTGGCCCTGAGGCTAAGCAATGAGGAACACTGAAGACCAATGCTGCTTCGGCTTGAAGAAAAAGGTATACAAGTTCTGTTGCATATAATGGAACTTTGAGGAAGACGCAACTTAAGAAGATATTGGAGCGCTCTGGGTCATTTTGCCCTGCTGCTGTGTGCACAGAAAATGGTAGAACCAGCTGAAACATGGAGATCTGCACTGATCATTACCATGCCTCTTTAATTATTATCACTGTATAATTATAAAATGGTTATATAATCTTAGAAGGGGGCCTGGCTGTGTGAGGATGGGGTTGCAACTACCATGAAGAGACCCTAAACCTCTGAATTTGAGCAGACACCACCATATGTCCTCTGGCAGCGCTGTACCTCGGAGACCAGGGTTCGAATCGCCACCCGGTCATGAAGTTCGCAGGGTGACCTTCTGGGCCAGTCTCTGCCTCTCACCCTGGCCTACCTCCCAGGGCTGTTGTGAAGATGAAATGAGGAGGGGGCAGAACCACGTATATGCCGCCACAAGCCCCTTGAAGGAAACAGTGGGGTAGAAATGCTATCCTGAAATCAATGTGAAACACACCTTGGCAGCCAGATCATCATCATCATCATCACCATCATAATCATAATTTATTATTTATACCCCACCCATCTGTCTGGGCTTCCCCAGCCACTCAGCTTCCAACAAAATATTAAAATACAATAATTCATCAAACATTAAAAGCTTCCCTAAAGAGGGCTGCCTTCAGATGTCTTCTAAAAGTCTAGTAGTTGTTGTTCTCTTTGACATCTGGTGGGAGGGAGTTCCACAGGTCGGGCGCCACCACCGAGAAGGCCCTCTGCCTGGTTCCCTGTAACTTTGCTTCTCTCAGTGAGGGAACCACCAGAAGGCCCTCGGTGCTGGACCTCAGTGTCCGGGCAGAATGATGGGGGTGGAGACGCTCCTTCAGGTCTACTGGGCCTTTGAGGCTATTTAGGGCTTTAAAGGTCAAAACCAACACTTTGAATTGTGCTCGGAAACATACTAGGAGCCAATGTATGTCTTTCAAGACCGGTGTTATGTGATCTCGGCGGCCGCTCCCAGTCACCAGTCTGGCTGCCGCATTCTGGATTAGTTGTAGTTTCCGGGTCACCTTCAAAGGTAGCCCCACGTAGAGTGCATGGCAGTAATCCAAGCGGGAGATAACCAGAGCATGCACCACTCTGGCAAGACAGTCTGCGGGCAGGGAGGGTCTCATCCTGCGTACCAGATAGAGCTGGTAGACAGCTGCCCTGGACACAGAATGGACCTGCGCCTCCATGGACAGCTGTGAGTCCAGAATGACTCCCAGGCTGCGCACCTGGTCCTTCAGGGGCACAGTTGCCCCGTTCAGGACCAGGGAGTCCTCCACACCTGCCCGCCCTCTGTCTCTCAAGAACAGTCCTTCTGTCTTGTCAGGATTCAACCTCAATCTGTGAAGATAACACTTAAACGCGGTCATTTTGGATATCTCACGATGGGCGTTTGGACGGGGCACCCGCTCCTTCTGTGCTTGGGGTGGGGGATATGGCCAGGTGTGAACACGTAACACTCAGGCTTTTAGCTGCAGATGTGATCCACTCTCCTCTGAAGAAAGCTCTGCGCCAGGGGATGCTGGCAGCGGAGGCAGAAGGCCCTGGCGGAGAAAGGATGGTCCTTGTTATGCAACTTTTATCACTGCTGTTGGAAAACAGAGTGGGTGTCAGGGAGAGACACAGGCAGCTGGCACATTTGGAGACAGAGCCCGACACAGGGTGGCAGCGAAACTGAAAGGCTCCTCTCTCTCTCTCTCTCTCTCTGATCTGAAGGAGAGACAATCCTCCCTGCTTTCCGTCTTGGACGTTTTAAAAACACAGCCACCCCAAAAAACAGGCATTCTCTGCAGATCCATCCCACGAAGCCGTCTCAGGGTGATGCTGCTGATGGCCTCTTCATATTTTTTGAGAGAGATTTAGCGGCACACTGGGAAATCCAGCCTGCGCAGCTAAGAGTTGTTGGGGAGATTCTTGCACAACAAACCCCTTTGCCCCCCCAACCCAAAAAAAAGATCGGACCTTTTGCAATAAGAAAAAGAATGGGAAAATGCAGCCTTGCCAACAAGGAGATATAGAGGCAGCTTGGTGGGGTTTGTGATAATCGAAACCAGCCTTTCTCAACCTGTGGGTCCCCAGATGTTGTTGGACTACAACTCCCATCATTCCTGAGCTCTGGCCTTGCTAGCTAGGGGTGATGGGAGTTGTAGTTCAACAACATCTGGGGACCCACAGGTTGAGAAAGGCTGAATTCTAAACCCTTGCTGGGTTTGATACAGTATTTTGCAGCAGTTTTACCTGGGGATTGGGTGGGTGGGTGTTCACCTTGCTTCAAGGGTCCATGTCCCCACACCAATTTAGCTGCGATTTCTGCATCACACGGGGTTAGACTAGATTGCGCTCTGTGGATCCCTTTCCAACTTTACAATTCTGCGATTCTCTCCTTCCCTTGGGCTCTGCCATTTTGTCAGGCACCTGGCGAATATCCCTGGGGAGGGTGGACGGAACCTGCCATAACTCCAGCCCCCACCTCCTCCGCCGGGCGATATGATTCTTCATCCGCATTCCCCGAAGAAGCCGTATAATTATCACGCTTGGAAAGTGCAGCTGTTTGCTCTTTGGGAGCTGAGAAACAGCCGCCCACCCACCCCCTCTCCCTCTCCCCCCCCGAAGGACCTTCCCGGCCTCCCACCTTCTGCTGCTCGGCTCTGCCTGCAAAATTAATGCACATTAAAAATAGACGCTTTGTGTGTGTTTTTAACAAAGCGATGGGGGGAGAGGTGTAGCTGCGGCAGGAACATTCATTCCAAACTGGCAGCAACAACAAAGAGTCTCTTTGCTTTTGGGGGCTTAAGGGTTGCCAGTGTTTGGCAAAGGGGGCTGCCTCTTTGATTTTTTGACTGCATCTTTTTTGGAGCGTGTGTTTCACGTGCTGTTTGGGCCATTTTGAGCATCACCAGTTTTGCTTCTGAGTATTAAACGGGTGTTACGTGGTACCCACACGAATCTTTTTTAGATTTCCAAATGTCTCTCTGGATGGCCAACTGTTAGGGATTATTCGCAGACCCGCATCGCAGCGGCCGGGTTACCCCTAGGGTGCCTTCCACATTTACGGTTCTGCGCTCCTATGACCTTTAAGGCCACATTTGGCACAGCGGCTTATTGCATTTCCCTACTGATTTCTGCATTTTAGTTGAGCTTTCACGCGACGGGAAAGCCACTTCTGAGAATCCGCTGGCAGCTGAGCCCGAATGTACGTCTTAATTGCTTCCAGAAATAGTCCAGCGTCCGTGGTTGTGCCACGTCACACCCACTGGTGTGAATGAACTTTAGCAGAGCATGCTGGTCTATCAAGTCAAAATTGCAGAGTTCCCACATCAGACCATGTTGTCGTTTAGTGGTGTCCGCCTCTTTGTGACCCCTGGACCAGAGCACGCCAGGCCCTCCTGTCTTCCACTGCCTCCCGCAGTTTGGTCAAACTCATGTTCGTAGCTTCGAGAACACTGCCCAACCATCTCGTCCTCCTCTGTTGTCCCCTTCTCCTTGTGCCCTCCATCTTTCCCAACATCAGGGTCTTTTCCAGGGAGTCTTCTCTTCTCATGAGGTGGCCAAAGTCTTGGAGCCTCAGCTTCAGGATCTGTCCTTCCCGTGAGCACTCAGGGCTGATTTCCTTCAGAATGGAGAGGTTTGATCTTCTTGCAGCCCATGGGACTCTCAAGAGTCTCCTCCAGCACCATAATCCAAAAGCATCCATTCTTCGGCGATCAGCCTTCTTTATGGTCCAGCTCTCACTTCCATACATCACTACTGGGAAAACCATACCTTGAACTACACGGACCCTTGTCGGCAAGGTGATGTCTCTGCTTTTTAAGATGCTGTCTAGGTTTGTCATTGCTTTTCTCCCAAGAAGCAGGCGTCTTTTAATTTTGTGGCTGCTGTCACCATCTGCAGTGATCATGGAGCCAGACCAGGACCTGGGTTCAAATCCCTCCCTTGGCAACAAAGCTCACTACAGTAACCTTAGGGGCCAGTTACTGCTTCTTAGCCTGACCTACCTCACGGGGTTGTTGAGAGGATTAAACAAGGAGGTGGGGAGAGCCATGTCCGCTGCCTTGAGCTATACTTGAAATGCAAGGTAGGATGTAAATGTGATAAATAAACTTAACACAATGTTCCCCCAGGTCTGAATTGAACAGACGGAATCTGTTCGCCGAGAAGAGGAGGCATTAAGCCATCGGGTTTTCCAGCAACGGAGACAAAACATTGATGCCCAGAGAGGATTGTTCTCATTGCACAACTTTTATTCTTGCGTTTAGAAAACAGAGGGGGTGTTGGGAGAGGGAGAGGAACAGGCAACTGGCAAATTTTCAAGGCAAGGAGTTCTCCTGCAATCTGACAGAAAGGCAACCCTCCCCCTCCCTGTCTTGGATATCTTTTTTAAAAAAAATCAAAGGCACACATTCTCTTCATCTGGCTGAAACAGCTCTTTCACCAAGTCCCAGTGGGACAGACAGTGAGTGATCCTTTTCCTACAGGTGCTCAAATTTTCAAAATTAGACAAATTTACTAAAAACAATAATAATCCAATGCAGGACCAAACTCTCCTCGTGATCACCCATTCTGAGCGGGGTACATCAAAACAGGATGTTGGAGTGGACAGGCGTAAAAAAGTATTTTTATTTGGACATACCTCCAGCCCAGGTATCTGAAAAAGCCAGACTTGAGAACTGTTTGATTTCAAAGAACCACATTCTGAAATTCAGCACTAGAGGCAGATACTGGGGGAAAAATTATCTCCTGATTAAAAATGGGAAGGCACCAAACAAAACTCTTTCACCAGTTTTCTGGATTCCCAAGTGGGGGGAAACTCTACTGTAATACCAAGTAGGGCCGCTAGAGGGTGATAGAGCAACATGTTCAAGGAGATCTGTTCTAGAAATACTTATCATTCAAGGCACAATATACTGTATATAGAGAGAGAGAGAACCGGTTGTCTTTCTACTCTTTTATTCCTTCAAAATGCATGCATAGAAATTGCATATGTATTGCAAGTATAGAGCTTAGGGGAGAGAGTCTGCATGGCACTCTAGTCTCCATGCAATTTGCAAAAATTAAAAAAAAGGGTACATTGTTTTTAAACTGCCAGGAAGACTGTGGTTGCACAAAGCAAACATTTCGCAGTTGCCCTTCGGCAGAACCAGCTGTTTCTTGATTTTTTAAAATATTTTTTAATAAACTGCAAGCCTCTATAACTGGCGTTCCTTAAATAGTTTTGGGTGGACTTCGGCTGCTACTGACCTATTGCTTTTGAAATTGCATCCATGCAAAGTGCTACAGGGGCTCACTCCCCGGTTTATAAATGGGGGGGGGGGCGATTTCCTTCATTTGTGGGGTGCGTGTTGTTGCCTTCACGTCAGTCTAGTCCGACTCCCATCACAACACTCCTGGCCTAACTTGCCCATAACAAATGGCGTTAAAATGGCAGACAACAGGAAGCGGTGGATTTTTTATTCCTGCATGGTTCTCAAGGATTAGTGGGGGCAAACTCCAGCCACAATGCAGAATTCGCACATGGAACACACGGAACCGCCGTTGCAATCTTGCCACCAGCCCAGACACAGGTCCCCCAAGGAGAGCTGTGGGTTTGCTAGGGGTAAGAATTTCATATTCAGGCCCTCTCAGCTGTCCAGTTCCCGAAATGAAGGCAATTGTTCCATTGTGAAACTATAGTGAATTATAGAATCTGCACGGGCACCGCGGTAAACCGAGCCAGCCTGGGGAAAGGAAAAGCAGATACCACTGCAAACTGGAGGCTTCTTTTAAAAAGACACCCATCCGCTGTTAGTAAACAAAACAGTTAATCTGTATTAGCAGCTGCTTTTCTAATGGAGGTTAAAAATGCAAAATAAAACAAACATAGTAAAAGGGGGCCCCTGTTGTTCTTGTTTTTTTGCTTTAGCAAAGGGAGTGGAAGAGAAACTGAAAAAAGAAAAGAAAGGGATTTATTATAGACTGTCCCACATCGCAGGGTGGACTGCTGGGCAGATGTAGCATGGAACTTCTAAAAACAGTCCAGAATAGGCTCGGTGATGTTGGAGGGTGGGGAGCGCGATCCCACAGGCAGGCCAGCCTTACGAATACATGGTGAGCTGCAGCCACTGGGGAAAAGAAGAAGAACATCACTCTCCACATCCTCTCCAAGTTTCTAGTCCTCATTCTTCAAAGCATCTCACCAGCCCAACTCCTTCCCCATCTGCATCTCTCGCCCTGACCTAGCCACTGTGATCCACGCGACGGTCACCTCCAGACTGGATTATTGTAACTCACTCTACGTGGGGCTGCCCTTGAGACTGACCCAGAGACTCCAGCGGGTGCAGAATGCCGCGGCGAGACTCCTTACGGGGTCCTCGCTGCGAGATCACATTCACCCGGTGCTATACCAGCTGCACTGGTATGACAATATGACAATATTTTGGAGGTCCCAAGTCGCAAGGTGGTTAGGTTGGTCTCAACTAGTGCCAGGGCCTTTTCAGTACTGGCCCCAACTTGGTGGAAGGCTCTGTCACAAGAGACCAGGGCCCTGCGGGACTTGACATCTTTCTGCAGGGCCTGCAAGATGGAGCTGTTCCACCAGGCCTTTGGCCAAAGCACAGTCTGACTCCCTCCTTTGGCAGTCTTCACAGAACTTTAGCCTAATGGTTGCCATCAATTTGAGTTGAATTAATTTTATAATGAAATGATTTTAGAATGTTGTACTATTTTATTGTTGTTAGCCACCCTGAGCCCGGCTTCAGCTGGGGAGGGTGGGATATAAATAAAAATTTTTATTATTATTATTATTATTATTATTATTATTATTATTATTATTATTATCTCTCCGTCTCCTGCAAGCTGGTCTGCTGCTCCCCTATCCTGCCCCATATCTCCCAGTCTCACCCATAGGCTGTTCCCTGTCTGCGCCCCAGCATCTCCTCGTTCTTTATTTCCCTCCTTGGAAGCAGAGCTCACGGCAAAAGCTTTTCCTGAGCCGAACTTGGGCAAGTTTGCCTCCGGCAAATCAACGGGAGACTCAGTTGCTCCCTTCTCTTTCTGCTGGGCCCAGGAAAATAAGCCCCGTCTGCACCGTGCGTTGAAAACGGTGTCCCACCACTCTGAAAAGCCATGGATTCCCCCCAGGGAATCCTGGGAACTGTAGTCCATTAAGGGTGTTGAGCGTCGCTGGGAGACTCACAGAGCTACAACTCCCAGAATTCTCTGGGAAGAGGGATTGGCGGTTCGACCGCTCTGGGAACTGTAGCTCTGTGATGGCATAATTATTATTAATAATATTATTATTAAAATTTTGTTAGATGTTTTATCTTGCCCAAGGCAACCCAAAGCGACGTACAACCAGCCAGCCAATCGGCCCCACATAAATACATTAAAACCAAGAGGAAAGAGAAATACATTAAAACCATCTCACCACAGATAGTTTAAGGCCAGAGGCCTGGTTATAAAGGAAAGTTTTCAGCTGGAACTGTAATGAAGGTGCCAAGCGAGCCTTCCTAGGCAGGGCATTCCACAAACAGGGAGCCACCACAGAAAAGGCCTGTTTTTGTGTTGCCATCCTCCAGACTGGAGGGGTCTCCTAAGGACTCTCGGCAGCCATAACAAACTACGGTTCCCAGAATCCCACAAACAGTGAAAGATTCTGACTGAACATTAGTTAGAATGTCCCAATGGCAAGAGCCGTTTGAGAATGGACCAGACTCCCTCGGGTGGTGATATACCCGACGCACCAGACCACAAGACGCACCTAGTTTTTGGAGGAGGAAAACAAGAAAAAAATATTCTGAATCTCAGAAGCCAGAACAGCAAGAGGGATCGCTGCTTTCGCCGTGCAGCAATCCCTCTTGCTGTTCTGGCTTCAGCGATAGCTGCACAGCCTGCTCCATAAGACGCACACACATTTCCCCTTACTTTTTAGGAGGGAAAAGGTGCGTCTTATGGAGCGAAAAATACAGTATTCTCCTTCATTGGAGGTTTCTAAGCAGAGGTTGGACGGCCATCTCTCAGGGATGCTTCCGCTGTGATTCCTGCATTCCTTCCAACTCTACGATTCTGATTTTTTTTGTTTATTTTTTACGTTGCGCACCACTCAGTGGCGCTTTTTAAAAAGCGGTTTTATAAATGCTTTCAAATAAACAATAAATGCATGTGGTCGTTTTTTGCTTGGCTCACTCCTTAGCAACCCTAACCCTTCTGTCCCAAAGATCTTTGGATCCTTGCTGGGTTTCCGCACTCGGCGGATTCCTCCTGCTCAGCTCCCTTGCCCTGGAGTGGAACAAGAGCCAGACGTACTCCTTACCTCCTTCAAGCTCACACGGATCTGTCCGCTTCCATCCCTGTCCAGAGATTTGAAGGCACCTGAAAGCAGAACGGATACAATACGATAATCTTTATTGTTATTGTCCCATACAGAACAATGAAATTGAAAATCTACATCAGACATTCAGAAACCAACAAGCCTGCTATCCCAACCTGGTTAGCCCCCTAAAACTCTGATACCCCATAATTAAATACAATATACTCCCACGGAGACTCCTTATACTGCGTTTAAACCCCAAATCGCATTTGGGTAGAAACTGTTTCTCAGGTGGCTAGTCCTGGTCTTTATAACCCTGGACCTTCTTCCAGAAGGCAGAAGCTGAAAGAGATCATTTCCGGGGTGCGCACTATCCTGCGCTATCTCTGCAGCTGGAAGCATAGATTTGATCCAAGGTGGGAAGAGTGCACCCAATTATTCTCTCTGCAGTCTTTACAACCCTGGACAGCATTGTTTTCCCCCTGACCATGCAGCTCCCAAAACACACACAGACCATAAGTTAATAAAGTGGTACCTCTGGATACGAACGGGATCCATTCCAGATCCCCGTTCACATCCTGAAGCGAACACAACCCGAGTCCCCGCGTCTGTGTGTCGCGATTCGCAGCTTCTGCGCATGCGCGTGACGTCATTTTTACCGTCTGCGCATGCACAAGCGGTGAAACCCGGAAGTAACGCGTTCCGTTGCTTTCGGGTCGCCATGGAGCGCAACCCGAAAGCACTCAACCTGAAGCACATTTAACCCGAGGTATGACTGTATCGTCACAGAAGGATGTGGTTCTGCACTCAAGAGCCATAGCCTTGAAGTTTGGGAATCAGTGATGCCCTCAACCCAGGCCATGTCAACATTCGCACAAGCGGGTGCAAGGACTCCCGTGCAAAGGCAGCCAGCCTCAGGGTGGGGCCACCAGAGGCACCCCAGTCGAAACCAGCAGCTGCTTGAGACAGCTCTTTTTGGAAAGGAAACAAGGGACCCGCGAGGGACCCCTCTGGCAGAACCCCCGGCGACGCCGACTTACGAAACATGGCGTCCAGGCGCACCAAACAGCTGATGAAGTTGTCAAAGTCCATGTTCCCGTTCTCATCCGAGTATCTGCGCACGATCATGCTGTACAGCTGCTCGTTGAGCCGGAAGCCTGGCAAGGAAAGGGGGGGAATTGGAGGGCAGGAAAGAGGGAGGAGCTAGTCAGAGAACAGCTCTTCTATTCTTATTTTTAATTGTTGTTGTTGTTGTTTATACTTTTCAAGTTTATACATTTCATTAGTTTTACAATCAATTTAACATTTCAAAGTTTTGACTTCCTTCCCCCCCCTTTCTGTGGTTCCTTAAATTTATTTCTTAATACCTTCTGCATATCCAAATTCATTTAATTATCTACTTTAAATATATACTCTTATGAAACTGCAGGTTATTACAATAATAATGTTTTTATCTGTTTGCAATTTATCTGTAAATATTCAATAAATCATATCCATTACTGTACTTTTCTCTCTATAACATGCAGATTTTTTCTCCTAAAAAGTAAGGGGAAATGTCTGTGCGTGTTATTGAGCGAATGTGTGGTCCCTGGAACCGAATGGCCCGAGTGCAGGGGCAAAAATCAGGCAAAAATCCGATTGCGTGAGAGAGGAAGCTGTTACTTTCCTGCATTATGCCTCAGGGTCTTACTGCCCAACCTCTTCTGTTTCGGTTGCTGTTTGCTCAAACGGAACAAAGAGCAGGGAAATCCCCTCCCCTCCAGGCAAGCAGAGGGGAAAGGAAAGGATCCCGTCCTTCCTTCTAATTCCTCTCCGTGCTCTGGTGCTGCTGCATCCAGGGAAGCATTTTAGGGACTCGCAGGCAGCCGGAAAACATGCAGGTGGGAGAGAGAGAGAGGGCTGGCTTGGGTGTGTGGGTGGGGGGAAACTTTTGCCTTCCTTTCCTCCCTCCCGTTAAACCTCTCTCCTGCGTTCTTAGCCAGCTGCTTCTCCGCACACCCCTCTCGTGCTCCTTGTCCCTTCTGTGTTTTTCCTTCCTTCCCCACTTAAAACGTGGTTACAAAGCACAGATCCACATGGATCCTCAGGATCTTTGCATTGGGTCACCCCAAATTCACCATCAGATCACATAGCATGTCCATGGCTACAGCCTGCACCAAAAAAATCACGCACCCACTGTTGCCTGGGGGCACAATGGTGCAAAAACGTGGTTACAAAGCACAGATCCAGCTCTCACTTACATACATCACTACTGGGAAAACCAGAGCTTTTACTATACGGACCTTTGTCAGCAAGGTGATGTCTCTGCTTTTTAAGATGCTGTCTAGGTTTGTCATTGCTTTTCTCCCAAGAAGCAGGCGTCTTTTAATTTCGTGGCTGCTGTCACCATCTGCAGTGATCATGGAGCCCAAGAAAGTAAAATCTCTCACTGCCTCCATTTATTCCCCTTCTATTTGCCAGGAGGTGATGGGACCAGTGGCCATGATCTTCGTTTTTTTGATGTTGAGCTTCAGACCATATTTTACACTCTCCTCTTTCACCCTCAATAAAAAGTTCTTTAATTCCTCCTCACTTTCTGCCATCAAGGTTGTGTCATCTGCATATCTGAGGTTGTTGATATTTAATCTGCATATCTGAGGTTGTTGATATTCAATCTTAATTCCGGCTAGGGATTCAACACCCTTTTAACAAACTACAGCTCCCAGAATTTTGGAGGGGAAGCCATGACTGTTTAAAATGACATCATAGTGCTTTAAATGTATGGTGTGGATGGTGTTTTTGGGTACCCAATCACATTTGCTCCTTACCTGCTGCCTCAAAGGCTCCTGGGAGTTCGCTGCTGCCGATGGTTCCAGATCGATCCGTATCAAATTGCTTGTAGATACACTGATGTCCGGACAACCCCAAAATTGGGGGGTGGGGGGAGGAGAGGAAAAAGACAGGTAAGGCAAGCGGGACAGCTAAACGGAATAATGTCCTCACCAACCCAAGACTCCACAACAGCCCAGGGTGGATAAAAATCCATGGTTTTTTAAAAATAAAATTTAAAAAATATTATTTTTCTTAATTTAAATCGGATTTTTAAAATAAAATGCTTTTGGAGGAAAAATCTTTCTAAAGATAGTTTTCTATTTAAGTTACAGTACAGTCCAAAGGCTAATCATCAGGAAATAAGGATTTGCTTTAAGTTTTTCATGTGTGGTAAAACTCAGTCTAAAAATCGTTTAACCATATCGGTTAACAAATACGGATACATATGCGATAACGTTATTGTTTTAGTTAAATAAATTGTTTAAATTGTTATGAAGGAAATGATTATTTTTCTCCTTCCAATGAAGCACAGCAGAAAAGCTTTCCAAATAGAAACAACAATTTTGTAATTATCTGTCTATGTATTTCTGACAGTATAACCAAATCAGTCATTTTTTACATAACTGTAAAAACTACTCTGAAAATTTATGATTCCAAAAATGAAACCTTCCTCTGGTTGTACATATTAAGGGGATACCGGCAAGGCTGAACCTTTCTGTACAA
This sequence comes from Podarcis siculus, assembly GCA_034642415.1. NCBI lineage: Eukaryota > Metazoa > Chordata > Lepidosauria > Squamata > Lacertidae > Podarcis > Podarcis siculus. Next base: position 284,385 of record JAXCMG010000044.1, on the reverse strand, counting down.
AAATTATTTAAATCAAGTCTTACTGACTAGTGATTTAAATTGATTTGATTTAAATCAAATTCACCCTGCCAGAGCCCCATCCCTAAATAGGAGTGTGCTAGATGCAAAAAAACAAATAAAAATTCAATTTACCTGCCACTTCTTGATGTTGTTCCAGAGGTACTTGAATTCCTCAAAGCCCAGTTTTCCGGTTGTGTCGCTCTGCACAGGGCACAGTCAAGGAGCAAAACGCCACAAGCACGAAGATTCCCACCCCTTTTCACCCAGAAGCAGCACGAAAATCAGGCAAGCAGTGATATCAGGATCCAGAGGGCAAAAGTCCTCGAGAAGCCACACAATTTTATTATGCACCCCTTGTTCGTAAAATACGTCAGTTTCAGAGATCTTGCAACTTGGAGGTAAACGAGAGAAAAAATATTCTGAATCCCAGAAGCCAGAACAGCAAGAGGGATCACTGCGCAGCCTGCATTCGCTCCATAAGACGCACACACATTTCCCCTTACTTTTTACGAGGGGAAAAGTGTGTCTTATAGAGCGAAAAATACGGCATATATAAAAGAGAATGCAGAGGGAGCAAAACCCAGACCCAGATCCCCAGCTGGCAAGAGGATACGTCCATGACGGCCACCATGCTGCGACAAGTGTCAATCCCAAAGCCGTCCGTCTTCAAGTCCGGATCTGGAAAGGAAGAGGCAAAAGGGGGTGAAACCAAAAGCGGAATCAGAAGCCGGAAGCGCCATCCAGCCGGGGCGGACGGGACTTGGCTGTGGGAACCTCATCCTCCACTAGTTCCAGCCAGCATGACCAATGGTTGGAGAGATAAGGGTTAATAGGTACTGAAATAATAAATATGAGACACTCCCATCAGTGTTGGCATCCCGCCGGCTCCCAATACCACCCCCATAGGCCCCAAAGGAAACTAATCTTCCACTTACGCCGGGTCACCACTTTGTTGAGGATGTTCATGAGTTCTGTGGCGCTGACTTCCATGTCCTAGGACAAAAGAAAGGGAATGGTGTCGGCTGCAGCGCACAAGGGAAAGCTCAGAGCCTAGAGAAAGTTGTTTTGCATTTCCCATGTGCATTTTACTCAGACGTAAGGCCCACCAGATGGGACGCGGGTGGCACTGTGGGTTAAACCACAAAGCCTAGGACTTGCCGATCAGAAGGTTGGTGGTTCGAATCCCTGCGACGGGGTGAGCTCCCATTGCTCGGTCCCTGCTCCTGCCAACCTAGCAGTTCGAAAGCACGTCAAGTGCAAGTAGATAAATAGGTACCGCTCTGGCGGGAAGGTAAACGGTGTTTCCGTGTGCTGCTCTGGTTCGCCAGAAGCGGCTTAGTCCTGCTGGCCACGTGACCTGGAAGCTGTACGCCGGCTCCCTCAGCCAGTAAAGCGAGATGAGCGCCGCAACCCCAGAGTTGGCCACGACTTGACCTAATGGGCAGGGGTCCCTTTACCTTTAAGGCCCACTGAGTTCGCAGAGAAAACTGCAGTGGGCAGCAGCCTCAAAATAGCAGTGCCGTTGTGCTGGATGCAACTCAATTTGCCGCCTAGGACTTCTTTCCCCCCTGATCAGCCAAATCCCAGAAGCATCAGGCTAGTCCTCAGTGTTTACAGAAAGGCCACCAGGGGAGGAAAACACTCACGTCTCCCGCCAGCTGCACAAAGAGCTTCCGGAACTGCCGCTGTTCTTCGCTCTCGTTGGCTTCGATGTTGGAAAAGTGGCTGCGAGGAGGCTGAGAAGAGAGGAACAGAGAAGCACGGAATTGGACGAGGGCCGTAGCTTGGAGGGAGAGAACCTGTGCAGGACGTCCAGGGTTCAATTCCTGGAGGACTTGAGAAAATCTGCGCCTGGAAAGTTTGAGAGCAGTGTAGGCCGGCGGGGGGGACCCAGCCTGCCCAATTCTATTCAATAAAATCCCAGGCAGTGGCAAAAATCAAACTTTTGGCAGCTTCCTGAATCGGCAGCCCAGTATCCTGTCTCCAGCGCAAGCGGCAATGAATGCTGCGCAGCAAGAAAAATGGAAGCGTCAGGAAGAGTAAGAGGCCAGCCAAAACAAAAAGTCTACAAGGATGGGAGAATCTTTAAAGAATATTTAGAAAACTATGGAATAATAGGAAACATCTTGGCAGAATTAGACTGATCCCTGTATTGTATAGATATAAGTTCGTAGGGAGGTAAAAAGAAATTATGTAAGAAATATGTAACTGTGCAGTATAAAGTCATGAGTAGACAAATTACAGTGAGATTGATTGGAAGTCAGTTTTAAATTTCTTTTCTATAAATGTTATAATTGTATTCAATACCAGGAGTATATATGATGATAATTATATTAATCTTCTTATAGTGTGGTGGTTGGTTTGGTTTTTCTGTTATTTGTTTGTTTGGTTGTATGTTTGTTTACTTGTATGTACATCTGTTTTTCATAAATGTATTTATTTTAAATTAATAAAGATATATTTAAAAAAGAAAAAGGGGGAAGAAAAAACATGGAAATGAAGGACTTACTGGTGGTTCTGGGTTGTACTGAGCAGCTGCTTCACTGATGAACGGCAGGCATGGAGGAAAGAAAAGATAAATGCGATCAGTGGTGGGTCTTTCAAAGCATCGCCACGGGAATGGATGGTTCAATACAAACCCTGCTGAACTGAACTACAATTCCCATCAGCCCCAACTGAGGTTTCCCTGGGCCTCACCCAAAAGCTATATCCTGCTCTTCCAGAATTCATAGAGGAGTTCATAGAATCAAAGATTTGAAGAGCTGGAAGGGACCCCCAGGGGTCATCTAGTCCAACCCCCCCCCACCCAACCTCTGCTTAAAAACCTCCAAGGAAGAGGAGTCCACCACCTCCCAAGGGAGACTGTTTCACTGTCAAATGGCTCTTACTCTCAGAAAGTTCTCCCTGATGTTGAGTCAGAATTTCCTTTCTTGTAACTCGAAGCCATGGGTTCGAGTCCTACCGTCCAGAGCAGGAGAAAACAACCTTGCTCCATCTTCCATGGAGGTTGGGTGGCCATTTGTCGCGTATGATCTAGGGCAGCGGTTCTCAGCCTGTGGGTTCCCAGATGTTGTTGGACTACAACTCCCATCATCCCTGAGCTCTGGCCTTGCTAGCTAGGGGTGATGGGAGTTGTAGTTCAAGAACATCTGGGGACCCACAGCTTGAGAAAGGCTGATCTAGGGGGTTGGACTAGATGACCCCCGAGGTACCATTCTACTCTGCAGTTCTATGATTCTATGTGTGTGTCTTTATTTCATAAAGTATATACACCACTTAATTGTTGTTGTTTTTTAATATGGTTTACAAAACAGCAAAACTGAGGAAAAACCACAACGATACTTTAAAGCAGGCATCCCCAAACTTCAGCCCTCCAGCTGCTTTGGGACTACAATTCCCATCATCCCTGACCACTGGAGTCCTGTTAGCTAGGGATCATGGGAGTTGTAGTCCCAAAACGTCTGGAGGGCAGCAGGTTGGGGATGCCGGCTTTAAAACATACAAAAAGTAGAATATTAAAACAGATTAAAATCACTTCAACTTTCCACACACCTGGTTAGACTGGTCTAAACAAGGTTTTTAAAATGCAAGGAAGAAAAGAAAACAGCAGTAACATGTCTCTCTGTGTGTGTGTGCATTTGCACGTTTTAAACCAAGCCTCTAGCCCTCACTGTCTCAGAGAAAAGCTTGGAATATTGCTTTCAGAAAGCTCAGAAGCAGGGCTGACTTGGAATCATCGTGCCTCATGCTGTGGCCTTATTTGCATACCGGATAGTTGGAAAATTCCAGGTATGATTCAGCAGGAAAAGGAAGAAATAACTCATTCCCCTCCCAGACCGACAATTCACAGGGAGGTTTAACAGTCAATCCCTCTCAGTGTTAGAAACTCAGATATATAACCTAATCGCCAAATGGCACCTTAGACCTGGGTTACGGTCGCCACAATGGAAAGTCTAGGCTCCTTGCCCCCTGAAGATTATTATTATTAATTTTAATACATTTTTATTGGCGGTTTTTAACATATTTCCAACAGTCATATAACATAACTTTTTATCTTATACAATGTTTTAGACTTCCATCAACACCTCTGATGATTTTTCGTTCTTTATCACTTCTTCTGCATTTCTCAATTTCACTATTACTCTTAATTGTCATTAACTAATAATTCTCCTCATAGTCTTGCAATGTTTCAAATAATCCTCCTTACAAAACTTCTTGCAGTCCTTCTAGCGTAATCTGTTCATTACAATTACTTTTCAAATAGTTCGTCTATTTACTCCAGTCCTCTAAGAATCTCTGATCCCGCAGGTTTCGAATCCTTCCTGTTAATTTATCAAGTTCTGCATAGTCCATCAATCTCATCCTCCATTCCCCCCTGAAGTTTATTATTATTATAACTATCACTATCGTCATATATTTACCACTTTATATTTTAAAGAACAAATCTAAAAGAAGTTGACAGCACCTTAAAACATCAAATCAGACAATCCGGAATAAAACAAATTCAAGCTTCATAGAAAATATCTCACATCCTTCTCTAAGTGACATTCAGCTTCCCCCAGTCACCAGCCTGGTATGCAGAGATCTCTGCAATTTGACCCGTGCCAGTCCCAAAACATGCCCGGCTGATTTCTGTTTCTTCCTCCCAGGGAACTCTAGGAATTGTAGCTCTGTGAGCCGAACAGGGGTCTCCTTACGACTCTCAGCACCCTTAACGAACTACAATTCCCGTCATTCTTTGGGGCGGAGGGAAGCCATGACTTTCTAAAGTGGTACCATGGTTCTTTATATATATCTGAAGGAGCGTCTCCACCCCCATCGTCCAGCCCAGACACTGAGGTCCAGCGCTGAGCGCCTTCTGGTGGTTCCCTCACTGCGAGAAGTGAGGTTACAGGGAACCAGACAGAGGGCCTTCTCGGTAGTGGCACCCGCCCTGTGGAACACCCTCCCACCAGATGTCAAAGAGAAGAAGAACTACCAGACTTTTAGAAGACATCTTAAGGCAGCCCTGTTTAGGGAAGCTTTTAATGTTTGATGTATTACTGTATTTTAATATTTGGTTGGAAGCCGCCCAGAGAGGCTGGGAAAGCCCAGCCAGATGGGCGGGGTATAAATAATAAATTATTATTATTATTATTATTCTTTAAAGGTAAGGGGTGAGTGTGGCCCTGAACTCAAGAGCCCTGGACTTCACTCCTGAGAGTCCAAACTTCAGCAGCAAAGCTGTAAGTGGTACAATAATAACTGCAATCCTCAGTATGTTTACCCGGAAAGGAGTGTCCCAAAGTTAAATGGGACTCACTCCCTAGGTAAGCGTGTTTGGGACAGAAGTCTAACTCTTCTTCTGATGGAGAAGAGCTGGGTTTCGTCCCACCTGCTGGTGGCTATTTTGCTTGTTGGCCCACGTTTCCCTGCATGCTAGCAAACCAGTCTGACGGTAAACACAAACCAGCCGTTCAGCTACCAGCCCATCTCTGCAAACAGTGGAAGGAAAGGTACTCATTGGCAAAATACTGTATTTTTCCGTGTATAAGACGCCCTCTATTTTGGGGAACTAAAAATTAAGAAAATGGCAGGGGGGGGGGGGGAATTGTCCAGAGTTGTTTTGGGGGGGAAGAATTGCCCAGAGTTGTTGAGCAAAAGCCATCAAATGTCTTAATGCACACCACCAGCAGCTGCCAATCACCCACACAAACACCGAAGACAATCTCAGGCTCGCGGCAGCAACCAGTCACTCGCCCCCCTCTGCACTCCCAGTGTATAAGACGACCCCAATTTTTAAACATTAATTTCACATGAAAATACAGTGGTACCTCTGGTTGTGAACGGGATCCATTCCAGAGGCCCATTTGCAACATGAGCAGAATGCAACCCACGTCTGCGCATGCGCAGGTCGGGATTCGTCACTTCTGCGCACATCATTTTGCGCGTCTGTGCATGCGCAAGCAGCGAAACCCGGAAGTAACCCTTTCCGGTACTTCCGGGTCGCCGTGGGACACCACCTGGAAATGCTCAACCTGAAGCAAACGTAACATGAGGTATGACTGTACTCGTCTTTTACATGGAAAAGTATGGTACTTCCCAGTGGAGGAGAACTTTGCTTTTCCTTAGTCCTCAGAACACACATAAACCACTTTGGCTTCCAGGACTGGATAGAAGGAAAAGATGGAGCTGGGAGCCTGCAAAAGTCTTCAGCAACCAGATGTTTTGGACTACAAATCCCATGGCTGTGCTGGTTGGGGCTGGTGGGAGTTGTAGTCCACCTGGTTAGCGAAGGATGGCTTAACCCAACTAACCCCCAGCCCAAAGGACAAGGAAGTTTTGCCCAAAGCCCAGCTCCATCAGGAACCTCCTACCCCTGAACTGGTCATTGCATGAACAACTGTTGCCCAAGTTTGGTTTTTTCTTTTTCCTCTTCCCTCCCCATTCTGTTTGCCTTGTGTGCTGTCTATTGTTTTTTTCCAGATTGAAAGACGGCGGGCAGGAACCATCTTAGAATCATAGAATTGTAGAGTTGGAAGAGACCACAAGAATCATCTAGTCCAGTGGTTCTCAACCTGTGGGTCCCCAGATGTTGTTGGACTACAACTCCCATCATCCTTGAGCTCTGGCCTTCCTAGCTAGGGGTGATGGGAGTTGTAGTTCAACAACATCTGGGGATCCACAGGTTGAGAAAGGCTGATCTAGTCCAACGCCCTGCAAGGCAGGAATCTTTTGCCCAATGTGGCGTTCAAACAGATAACCCTAAGATTAAGAGTCTCGTGCTCTACCGACTGAGGCATCCAATTGTCTTGTTTTGACCATCTGCATGTAAGCCGCTCCGGAGCCTTTTTGCCTGAGGAGTGGGATTTAAATGCGCTAAATAAATCAATACAGTGGTACCTCTGGTTGTGAACGGGATCCATTCCGGAGCCCCATTCGCAACATGAGCAGAACACAACACACGTCTGCACGGGTCGCGACTCGCCACTTCTGCACATGCGCATGATGTCATTCTGAGAGTCTGCGCATGCGCAAGCAGTGAAACCCGGAAGTAACCCGTTCCGTTACTTCCGGGTCACCGCTGGACGCAACCTGAAAAGACATAACCTGAACCAAACGTAACAAGAGGTATGACTGTAACAAATAAATAAGGAAGGTGAGTTCTGGGGCTGTGGATTTTTGGGACTCAGTCCAACCTACCCTACATGCAAAAGTATGCAAAGGTTTGACACTTAGTAGAAGCCATTTGTCTTGATATCTCTCTCTCTCTCAGCCACACACACACAAACACACACCCCAGAGATAGAGAAAGGGACATCTGAACACACACACCCCAGACCCAGGTTCCTAAACAATATTTCTTTTCAAAATAAAAAAAAGATATTGGGGATTGAGCTGATTTGCAAGTTATTCTTTCAGTTCTGGAAGCCTAATCCAAGATGTGTGCAATGTAGCAGCTCAGGATTATGGAGAAAATAACTTTGCACGTGCTCAGAGTTCCTCTCTTCTTTCATATCCCTCCCCATTTTTCAGGCTGGGTCTTGGCACTAAAAGCGGGTTTGGGGTCAGACCTTTGACTCAGATGAAGCCACCTGCTGCCTTAGTAGCCTAAATAGTGAAATCTCCAATCACATTAGGAGGGAACGGACATATTTTCATTGGTGGGATCCAGTGAGCACTGTGGCTGGATGGATCCCATATCGCTGGGCCATTTTCAGGCTGCCCTGCAGGAATTTAAATGCACGGGGTGGCAGACTAGGTATAAGGCCATAATAATTTATACCTGCATGCCTCTGCAATAATTTGTGGTGCGTTAGACGATCGGAAGAAAAACTACCACTGTCTTCCCTTTCCAGTTACCTGGTAAGCAGGCAAGTGGCTATTTACAAGCCAGTTACATAAGCAATATAATAAACTCACTAACTGGGAAAAAAATGGAAAAAAATAAATAACACCGACAAAAAAAGAATGGCAGGATAAATTATTTGACTGTACTGAATTGGCCAGACTGACAAGAGGCAATTAGGGGGTCAGTCCAAGCAAAAATTTCAAAAAGAATGGGGAAAACATAGAGAACACCTTAAAAAGCAGTCCCCTCAAATTAATACTTGGACTTGTTTCAATTAACTTCTGCAGGATAATTTATGGTACTTAAGTTAAAAATTGTATTAAAAAGGGGGGGAATAACAAACTAAGATGGAGACAGTTTACTAAAAATGAAAAGACAACCATGTAGAGAGGATGAAGGAAGTCAACTGGAAGAAAGGAAGAACAGAATTATGGTGTGTGTGTGTGTGTTGTTCGCTATTTGTTTTGTATAAGTTTAGGTACGTTGTTATGGATTATTTGTACAGTCATACCTCGGGTTACAGCCACTTCAAGTTGCGTTTTTTTGGGTTATGGACCGCCGAAACCCAGAAGTACTGGAACGAGTTACTTCCGAGTTTTGGTGGTTGCGCATGCGCAGAAGCGCCAAATCGCAACCCGAGCGTGCGCAGACACGGGTTGCGAACACTGCGGGTTGCGAACGTGCATCCCGCACAGATCACGTTCGCAACCCGAGCATCCACTGCATACTTTTTCAATTTGTTTTGGTTGTGGTTTTGCTGTTGTTTGTTTGTATAAACGTTTGTGCATATGTTGTAAATAAACTCTTTTTTTTAAACTCACCTGATGGCGCTGATGACTCCTCCCAGGATTCCCATGGCTCCGCCTCCTCCACCGCCGCCACCTCCACCGCCTCCACTGCCCCCTCCACCACCTAAAAACCCTCCGATGACATTGCCAATGTTGATGTTCGCTCCCCCGATCTTGATGTTGCCTCCGCCGCCGCCGCCGCCACCTCCTCCTCCGCCAAGGAAGTTTTTGACAAGGAACATTTTCAGAAGTGTTTTCTCTGTTTGGAGAGAAAGGAAAGTTTGTTTAAAAGACGCACAAACACACAACTTCTGCTTATTATTATTGAAGGGTTTATTATTGAAGGGTGCATATAACATCCTGCCAGAATGGGAGACGAAAGATGAAGAGGTGAAATCAGTGATGATTAAATGGGCCCAAGATATAATATTATGTTGGAAGACTGGGAAAGGTTGTGGAAAACTGACTTAAAATTTACAGATTGTCCCTTGTTGAAAGAAAATTATATGAAGATGATGTCTAGATGGTATATAACACCAGTGCAGCTAGGAAGAATGTATAAAACCAACTCAAATGTGTGCTGGAAGTGTAAGGAAAAGGAAGGGACTTTTTACCATATGTGGTGGGATTGTAATGAAATTAAGAAGTTTTGGGGAATGATATACAATGAATTGAAGAAAATGTTCCATCTCACATTTGTTTAAAAACCTGAAGAATTTTTGTTAAGGATTGTAGGGAAAGACCTGCCAAGGAAATTGAAAAATATTTTCATGTATGCGACAATGGCAGAAAGAGTCTTAATAGCACAAGGATGGAAGAACAAGGAAATCCCAACTAAAGAACTATGGCAAGAAAAATTGATGGACTACGCAGAACTGGCAAAATTGACACACAAACTATGGAACAAGGATAACTGTGACTTTAAAGATGAGTGGGAACATTTTACAAAGTACATAAAGAAACAACAAAATGAACTGGACCCCTTGGCCGGTTTTGAATAAACACTCACAAACTTTTTATTGATAACAGTCAGTCAGATAAATTAAAGATCTATACAATTTTGTAACATGTAGAGAATAGCACTTGTTGATAAACCAGAGAGAGGAGCTGAGGGAAGTCTGGGGGGGGGTATTGTATGGGGAGGGGGAAAATAGGGGGCAATTAAGGATGATATGTTTTTCGATAAAATGTTTTGTTGAAATTCCTAATAAAACTATTTTTTAAAACACACACACATGCAACTTCTGCTGCGCAAGATGCACATTGCAGTGTTACGTCGTTCACAAGTTTCGTTACGCGTAAAACACATTTCAGGTCACACCTCGTCACATTTTCTTAATGCTAAGAACCTCAAAGAAGAGAATTAAGCAGCAGATCTTTCTTTTCTTTTGTTAAGGGGGGAGAATTACATAGTGTTTTTTTTAACCAACATAACACACCCAGCCAACCGAAGTCCTATCGTGTAACGTGAATCTGATTCTGTTCCCAACTCCTGTCCCTGAACTGTTTCCATTCCAATTTGAATAAGAGCTACTATTTAACACTCTGTGCCCAAATTTGTTTCCTCCTCCCCATCCTCATTTTCTTTTGCACTGTGTTTGTTATATAGTAATCCTGCAGGGAGAAATTCTGTTGTTTTCCTGACTCTGTACAAGCTGCTCTGAGAACCCTTTTGGTTGAAGGAGGGGTTTAAAAAAATCTGAATAAATTAACTTATGCATAAATCCAGCACTGGTCCTCAATCTTAACCATTCCCACCCCTTAACCGTGTGCATCTGTGCGTCTCCGTTTGTGCGTGGTGTCATGTGTGCATGTGTGAACCTGCAACTCAGGATAACCCTGCATTCGGGTAGAAATGGACTGGGGTCCAGAAACGTTTCTGCCATATTTGCAGGGGTTGGACTAGATGACCCCCAGGGATCCCCCTCCCATCTCTACGATTCTATGAAATATTCTGGCCTTACAGGTGCCATGAAACACTTTGTTGGTTTTTGTTTCGTTTAGTTTTTGCATGTTCAACCTTTCCGGGGAAGGGTTATTTGCAAATCTCGTCACACCCGAACAGCACAAATTCTGATTTTAAATGTTGGTGGCAACAGAGGACACAGAGAGGGAGTTTGGGTGATCGGAAATTATTCCGATCCCATATGGACAAGGAAGGGGCAGCAAGGAGAGAATGCAATCGGCTTTTCCTGCTCTAAGCACTCCTTGTCCCCACACCCTCCCACACTACTAGATCTATAGTAGATCTAAACAATACTATAGATCTATACTATAGATCTAAAGAATACTAGATCCGCAGGGCAGGTAAGACAGAGTTGTTCCGCCTGGCCTTTGGCTTGGAGCCAGTTTGATTCCCTCCCCCTCTTTCTTTTTCCTTTCTCCTCCTGGGATGAGGCTGCATTTTAATATTTTAATCTTGTATTTTAATCTTGTTTTTAAGTTGTATTCATTCAACTTGCTTTTATTGCTTGTTAGCCGCCCTGAGCCCGGCCTTGGCTGGGGAGGACAGGGTATAAATAAAAATTATTTAAAAAAAAAATATTATTATTATCATTATAACCTGGGAATCCTGACATCCAGCCTCCCCAAACCTAGAGCTGATGGGAATTGTAGTCCAAAACATATGGAAGACACCATGTTCGGCCAGGCGTGTGTGTATGTCTGTGTGTGTGTGTGTGTGTGTGTGCATTACAGTTGGATAAAACTGCTCAGACTTCCCCAGTTACTTCCTTCTCCCCAGCTAGTAAAATCCGTATTTTTCTTTCCAAAGCTGCAAAGACAACCCAGATACCCTATGTTTCCTCTTTTTAATCTCAAATCAAATCAAATATCTTTAATACGGTCAATGACCAGAAAGCAATTTATAAAAAGTATGACATTCTAAGTAGTATTGTGCTACAAATAACAGTGGAAATATGGCCAATTCACAGAATTGGTGCTTATATTTATGACCAGGCTTCGACTTTTAAGGTTTTAAGAATTCAATTCAAATGTCACTACTGTTTATTATCGTTCCTTCGATGTTTACAATTTGAACTCTGTTGCTGGTCTTTTTAATCTCATTTTCCACTAGATTGTTAACCCCCCCCCCCAAAAAAAGAGATCACTTAAGAGCAGAACCCTCTAAGAAACATCGCTGGCGTCTGGAGAAAGGAAGGCATTTAAGAAATGTTTTTGGAGCACCAGTTTAAAAACAGAAGCTGGAAATGTCCGTTCCAACATTCCTGTCTTGTGGGGTTTTTGTGTGTGTGTGTTTTTTGGAGGAACTTTGCAGGCCTAACAGCCTGGCGTGTCTGTCGGGTGGAGTGAAACCGGATTAACTGTCCCAGGCTCCTCCTCGGAAGGAACTCTGGGGGGTGTAGTTCTGCGGGCGCTTACGGATCTGCCGGCCAGAGCCTCCAGATTCACGGCCCTGCCTACAACTCCCAGGGTTCCCTGCGGTTACAAAAAAGGGTTTGATGTTTAAGATGTGGGCAGATCCACACATTCAAAGAATAGCAAATGCGCATTTAAAGCACATGATTCCCCCCAAAGAATCCTGGGAACTATAGATTCCCTTCACAAAGCTACCATTTGCTGCGCCCTGAACCAAACTACAGTTCCCAGCACTCTTGGGGTGAAGACATGCTCTTTAAATGTGCATTGAATATGTTTCAAATGTACGGATCTGCCCTTTGTTGGGGTCCTGGGCATGTTTACCTCGGAGTAAGCGCCACTGTGCGCAATAGACTTCCCACCCCCACAAAGAAAAAGGTTTCCTGGAAATTAAAGAATGCTTTGGAATAAAAGGATGGTTTGGCGTGTGTTTCCGCTCATGAAATATAGCAAAAGTGGAAGATGGCTGCACTGAAACCTTGAGATCTGGGCCGGTATCCAGACCATTGCAGCAGAGGAAAATGCTCCAACACAAAAGGAACCCTCCCCAATTTGGAGAGCAGCTCAACACAGACAGCAGGGATCTGTTGACTTTGCTGGATCTGATATTTTGCAATGGTTTGTGGAGGAGTTTGCAAAAGTGTTGCCTAGGAGAGAGAGTGTGTGTGCACAGCCCTATGGCCAAAGGAGCTGTGAGAATCGTAGAATTGTCGATTTGGACGGGATCCCAGGGGTCATCTAGACCAACCCCGTGATGCAGGGATCGGGGCTAAATTGGGGCAGCTTGGAGCTGGGAAAACACACACAGAGAGACATCCCTAGACAAAACTTGTGCAAAGTATTAAATCCTGTAAAATGAATGGATTAAGATTACCAGACGTCCCACGATTTACAAATCAGTCCCCATAAAAAAATCAATTGAAGTTGAAAAGTGTCCCAGGATTCATGGGGGGGGGGGGAATCTGGTAACCTTAGAATGGATCCCTTACTAGATTATCTTGCTCCCAACATCATATGTGTAGACCCCACAAAGTTCCTGCAACTTTTGAAGGGCGGTTGGGAAGCATCCTTTGTGGAGCGGCCTTGGATCGGGTCCAAGGGCAACAGATCCCAGGAATGATACAGGGCCCATAACGGAAAAACTTGGGCAGGAAAGGAAAAGTATTCCCAGTGGAAAATCACCAGATATAGGGGGATCCAAGAAAAAAGAGGGTTGTTGTATCCAACTAAAGCCTACTCAGAAAAACACCCATAAAAGTCAATGGGCCGAGGTGAGTCATGTACATTAATCCCAATGGGTCTACTCTGAGTAGGGTTGACGATGACGACAGCCCGGATTATTTAGGGTGGGTGAGAGAGGAAGATCTCCTTCGAAGGAGAGGAGATGCGTGTGAAAAGGAAGGGCGAGTTTGCGGCGGGGGGAGTAGATTACAAAACGGAAACTAAGGCTGAGAGATAGAGAGAGAGAGCAGGGAGGGATCTAGTGCGCGCCGGATCGTGTCCAAATGGGTTCCAGGGGATTTAGAGGGAGGGGAAATGGACAGGGGGCCAAACGACAAGATTCAGGGCAAGGGAGCCACAGGAGGCCCAGTGGAGGAAGTAGATCCTCCCCGTAGTTATTAATGGGGGGCCCGGGATCCACCCGTGATCTCCCCGAGGGATCCACTGCCTGGAAGGGGGAAACCCCAGTTGGTGCCCAGAACCAGCCTGCAGGTCGGGATCTGCTCCCGGACTCTTACCTTGGGGCCGAGGCTGCTGCGGGGTCGCTTCTGCTGCGGGCGGCTCTCCGTCGGGTCCGCTGCGGGATCTACCACGCCCGAGCGAGTCACTGCAGCGGAGCCGCCCGGAGGGCCGCGGGGTCCTAGCGCCCGTCCACTGGTCTGAATCTTGTGCTGGGGAAAAACTGAAAAACTTCCCCGGTTGAATTTCCGCCTGCCGTGCCAGAAAAAGAAAAGAGGCAGAACGAGGTTGAGATCGGCGTTAAATGACTGTTTCTTTTCCTTTTTAATAGTTTTTATTGAATTTTACAAATGTTATATCCATCACAATCCATGTTTTCAACAAAATAGTATAGAAATCGCTACTTTTCTTCCCCCAACCTCCTCTTCAGGTTCCTTAAGTTATACTTCTCCTGCCTGTTGTCTTTTAGTTACATTTTATAATCTTTCAGTTAAATATTGTTACAGTCGTTTCAATTTTTTTATCATCTTTCCCATATTACATCTTAACTTTTTTGTCTGATTGTTTTCTTCATTGTGAGTCGCCTTCTTTACAATAGTTCTTTAAATACAGCATAAACAGTTTTCAATCTTTCTTAAAATCTCTATTATCTCTTAGTTTCCCCTTTAAATGACTGTTTTAAAAGGCTAGATAGAGGTCCTTTTTGAATATATATACCGGTATATATATATATATATGGAAATATATTTCAACTTAAATAGAAATATTTGTGAGTAACAGATTGGCCTAGGATGTAACTACGTGAAATTGTATAATATTTTGGATTGAAGTCAAAATGAAAAGAAATAAAGATGTTAATTGAACAAGTATACCTTTTACGAAAATAGTGTTGGAAAACTGCTACGATGAACTATTTGGAAACTCAGCCAGGGGGATTTGAGGAAGTCACTTTACAAAGATAACAAAAGTGGGATTATAACAGTTAAGATAAACGTTTTGTGTGTCTGTTTGTTTTTTGATCTTGTAATGTTTTTCTTGTTTGTTGTTGTGTTTGTTAAAGTATTGGAAGACCAATAAAAAAATTATGGAAATATATATATATATATATTTCAAACTCCCCTTTCTCACCCCCACCGCTTGCAGGATTTCCCAACATCCCCTGCCTTTTGCAGGCTCACAGCTGCAGGCAAAAATGACTGGAGGTGAATCCCATTGAGCTCAGTCGAACCTTCAGCTTCCAAGGCAGTCTACCACTATGAATTGGCAGGCGCCACTAAGGAACAACACACCGCCTTGCCTTCACGCCCCCTGCCGGTGGGCTTGTCCGTTCCACCATTTATTTCTAAAAACAGTTCTGTAATAATAATAATAATAATTTATTATTTATACCCCACCCATCTGGCAGGGTTTCCCCAGCCACTCTGGGCGGCTTCCAACAAAACACTAAAATACAATAACCTATTAAACATTAACTTAGTTGGTCTTTAAGGTGCTACTGTTTTGACTATTAAACATTAAAAGCTTCCCTAAACAGGGCCGCCTTCAGATGTCTTCTAAAAGTCTGGTAGTTGTTGTTCTCTTTAACATCTGGTGGGAGGGCATTCCACAGGGCGGGTGCCACCACCAAGAAGGCCCTCTGTCTGGTTCCCAGGAACTTGGTTTCTCACAGGGAGGGAACCGCCAGAAGGCCCTCGGTGCTGGACCTCAGCGTCCGGGCAGAACGATGTGGGTGGAGATGCTCCTTCAGGTCTACTGGGCCTTTGAGGCCGTTTAGGGCTTTCAAGGTCAGCACCAACACTTTGAATTGTGCTCGGAAACAAGCCAATGTAGGTCTTTCAGGACCGGTGTTATGTGGTCTCAGCGGCCACTCCCAGTCCCCAGTCTAGCTGCCGCATTCTGGATTAGTTGCAGTTTCCGGGTCACCTTCAAAGGTAGCCCCACGTAGAGCACATTGCAGTAGTCCAAGTGGGAGATAACCAGAGCATGCACCACTCTGGTGAGACGGTAGGCAGGGAGGGTCTCATCCTGCGTACCAGATGGAGCTGGTGGACAGCTGCCCTGGACACAGAATGGACCTGTGCCTCCATGGACAGCTATGAGTCCAAAATGACTCCCAGGCTGCGCTCCTGGTCCTTCAGGGGCACAGTTGCCCCATTCAGGACCAGGGAGTCCCCAACACCCGCCCGCCCCCTGTCCACCAAGAACAGTACTTCTGTCTTGTCAGGATTCAACCTCAATCTGTTAGCCGCCATCCATCCTCCAACCTCCTCCAGGCACTCACACAGGACCTTTCAAACAACAAAGAGCAGTTTGCGAGGGAGGAGCGGCTCCTGCTTGAGACTAACAATCCGAAGCGGCTCCGAATTAATGGATTCGCACCAGGCGTTTCCCCCACTCCGACCAGAGAGAGCGAAGTGTTGGTTTTACGCAGGGAGGAGCAGCCGGCAAACTTTGCAACGTTTGCTCGGCTCGCTTTCTTTTCCTGCTGGCGAACTGGCTCTGCCGGTTCCTGGACTGCAGCGAGGAAGCGGAGCGTGTCCGATCCGGAGTCACTCCCCCCCCCCCCCAGATTCCGCTGCTCGGCCCCAGCAGCTTCTGATTCAGGCGCCAGGAATGCGCCCGTGGGTGGGGGGGGGGGTGCCCAAAGGAGGCGACGCCCTCTTGCGGAAGGGGAGAGGGGTGGGGTCGGGGAGCGAAGGCCGGCTTCCTCCGGAGACAATGCGGAGTCACTCCGGATTAAGGCCAAAGCGGTTGCCAACTCCTGGCAGCTGTACTGAAATCTATTTCCTCCACCCAGGCCCAGACAGAGGGGGGGGGGGGGCGGGCATATGGGCCACATGGCCCAGGCCTCCAATTCCAAAGGGGGCCTCGGTCAGCTAGGAAAGCATTTTTAAATGTCAGTACTTAAAATCATCCTTTTCCCTATGTGTTTTTAAAAAGCACTGTTGTTGTTGTTGAGTCGTTTAGTCGTGTCCGCCTCTTCGTGACCCCCTGGACCAGAGCATGCCAGGCCCTCCTGTCTTCCACTGCCTCCAGCAGTTTGGTCAAACTCATGCTGGTAGCTTCGAGAACACTGTCCCACCATCTCGTCCTCTGTTGTCCCCTTCTCCTTGGGCCCTCCATCTTTCCCAACATCAGGGTCTTTTCTAGGGAGTCTTCTCTTCTCATGAGGTGGCCAAAGTCTTGGAGCCTCAGCTTCAGGATCTGTCCTTCCAGCGAGCACTCGGGGCTGATACAAGCATGCGGTAGGCCTGTCCTTTCCATGTGCTTCATTCTTCGTATGAACAATAAAACCATGCCAAATAACATAACAATGGTCATGTTTCTTTTAAATCTACTTTCAGTGGAGTTTTATACATAGTTATACAAAGTTGCCAGTTTGTTTTCAAGTGGCTTAAATGTTACATGGTTTCATCCGGACCCGGGAAGCCAGTTGGTGACCAGGTGGGGAAAATTGCATTGAGAAGAGATTGCTCTTAATCAAGCACAGGCAAACTCGGCCCTCCCGATGTTTTGGGACTACAACTCCCATCATCCCCGACCACTAGTTAGCTAGGGATGGTGGGAGTTGTAGTCCCAAAACATCTGGAGGGCCGAGTTTGCCTTTGCCTGCTCTTAATCAAAAGCACGATAGTCAGAACTGCCACAGACATCGACCATAATAACTTCTGCTGGAGCTTGCTTTTTCCTCCTCCCTCCCCTTCATTTTTCCTTGTGTGTCGTGTCAATCTAGAGGGGCTGTCTTAAAGCTGATGTTTTGCAAGGCAGTAATACTTCTGAGTACCAGTTGTTAGAAACCCTGGGGGGCAAGGGAAGGGCGGCTCTGGTGCTTGAGGGTTTCCCAGAAGCATTTGCTTGGCCTCCTTGAGAACACGATGGTGGACTAATAATAATAATAACAATAACAACAATAATAATTTATTTATACCCCGCCCTTCCCGGTTCAAAAACCGGGCTCAGGGTGGCTAACAACAAGGAGCAGGGACTGAGCAACAAGAGCTCACCCCTTCGCAGGGATTTGAACCGCCGACCTTCTGATCGGCAAGCCCTAGACCCAGTGGTTTAGACCACAGCACCCCCTGCGTCCCATAGGTTGGTATAGAAATAAAATAAATAATAATAATAATACAGTGGTACCTCGGGTTACATACACTTCATGATACAGACTCCACTAACACAGAAATATTACCTCGGGTTAAGAACTTTGCTTCAGGATGAGAACAGAAATCGTGCTCCGGCGGCAGGAGGCCCCATTAGCTAAAGTGGTGCTTCAGGTTAAGAACAGGTTCAGGTTAAGAACGGACCTCTGGAACGAATTAAGTTCTTAACCCGAGGTACCACTGTAATAATAAAGCTCTAACTTGAAATGCTTTTTTATTCAAAAACTTAATATTATTTTTATATTTTGGAAAAGTATATGCAGGTGTTTTTTCCCTGTAAATTTTTTTTGGGCCCCCAAGAGAGTCGGGCCTAAGCTAGAGCTTGTTTAGCTTGTACATAAATCCGGCACTGCTCTCTCTCTCTCTCTCTCTCTCTCTCTCTCTCTCTCTCTCTCTCCAGTTCTATCTATCTGTCTGTCTATCTATCTATCTATCTATCTATCTATTGACCTGTCTGTCTATGTATCTGTCTATCTGTCTATCTATATCTATCTATCTATCTATCTATTGATCTGTCTATCTATCTGTCTATCTATTGATCTATCTATCTATCTATCTCTATCTATCTATCTATCTATCATCTATCAATCTATCCATCTGTCTATCCATCCATCCATCTGTCTGTCCGTCTATCTATCCATCTGTCTATCTATTGATCTGTCTGTCTGTCTATTGATCTAGCTAGCTAGCTAGCTATTGATCTGTCTATCTATCTATCTATCTATCTATCTATCTATCCATCTGTCTATTGGTCTGTCTATCTATCTGTCTGTCTGTCTGTCTATTGATCTATCTATCTAGGTAGCTATTGATCTATCTGTCTATCTATCATCTATCAATCTATTCATCTGTCTGTCTATCTGTCTGTCTGTCTATCTATCTATCTATCTATCTATCTATCCATCCATCCCTCTATCTATCTATCTATCCATCCCTCTATCTATCTATCTATCTATCTATCTTTCCATCCCTCTCTCTCTCTCTCTCTCTCCCTCCCTCCCCGGCGCCTTCTTCTTCGTTCCTTCCCGGGGCGGCCTTTTTCTCCCCGCTCCCTTGCCTTGCCGAGGGGGGCGGAGCCTCTTCCTCCTCCTCTTCCTCCTCCTCGGCCCCGCCCCTTCCCCGGCCCCTCCCTCCCCGAGGCCCCGCCCCTCCCTCCCCACGTGACTCCGTGTTCCGGAAGAGGATGGCGGCGTCGGGTGGGCGCCTGGCGCGCTGCTGGGGCCCGCGGCTCCCGCTCCTCCGCCTGGCGCTGCTGCTGCTGCTGCTGCTGGCCGCCCTGGCGCCCCTCCCCGCCGCGGGGGCCGCCTCCGAGGCCGGGCGCTGGAGCCTCCGGGCCCGCGGGGTGAGTGAGGGGGGCCCCGGCGCGGAGGGAGGGAAGGGGGGCAGCCAGGGCACAGAGGGCAACCGAGAAGGGCTAATGTTAGAATAATAGGCAATTAATGCATAGTGTGGCATAATATAGGACAATTGAGAAGGGCTAATATTAATATAATAGGCAATGCAGTTTAATACCGTATAGCCAATATAGTATAATTAATGTATAGTGTGGTACAATACAGTATTATTAATAAGGGCTATTATTAGTATCATAGGCAATTAATGCAGTTTAATACAGTATAGTCAATATAATATAGTCAGTATAGTGTGATTAATACACAGTGTGGTATAATATAGTATAATTAATAAGGGTTAATGTGTCATTAATAGCATATGCAATTAATGCAGTTTAATACGGTATAGCCAATACGATATGGTCAATATAGCATAATTAATACATAGTGTGGCATAATATAGTACAATTAATAAGGGTTAATATGTATTTAATATAATAGGCAATACAATTCAATACATAAGTAATATGATATAGTCAATGTAATATAGTCAACATATTATAATTAATACATAGTGTGATATAATACAGTATAATTAATATAATGATTGTTGAAATTAACTTTAATACAATAATGTGGGTTCTTATTTATTTTCCATTTTATAATATACGTTCACATCATAACACTCCACTTTACGTCCCTGGCTCTTTAGAGCCTGTCAACTTCCTTCCTTCCCACCGCATGGCTTTCAAAATTAACCTTTATCTCATTACTGTGGGGTTCTTGTTTTTGTTTGTATACCACAGTGCTTATTTTTGTGTTTTTATATGGTAAACCACCCTGTGCTCCTCCGATGAAGAGTGGCTTAGAAACTTAATAAATAGTAATATAACATAATGGCATTTGGGAGGAAAAAAGCCAGCCTTGTCATGGATGGCACTCATAACAAGGTGTGTGTTTGAATTAAAATTCCTCAGAATAACCAGGCAGCCCATCCGCATCCGCTTGTCACGCTGCGGTGTGACCAAGAAGCCAAACCTGAGCAGGCCTGATCCTCAGCGGCCATTAGGAGGAGAGGAGCAGAGCAGAGTCTGGACCAGGTGCCCCAAATGTGTGGGGGGATAATAATGAGAATAATGGCCCCTGCAGGCCTTGCTGCTGACCTACTTTCAGCGGCAGATCCCTGCTGGTGATCTTGTGATCCCCTCCCTTCTTGTCCTGCTCCTGTCCGTTGGGGCATCTGCAGGACACTTAATAATAATAATAATAATAAATTTTATTTATACCCCGCCCTCCCTAGCCAAGAAAGGGCTCAGGGCGGCGAACACCAAAAACAACTGATTGAAACACAGCTTAAAAAACAAGATTAAAATACAACATCAAACCATTAAAATGTAGCCTCATTTCAGTGGAAACTCAATCAAAAACTTTTTTGGGGATAAAAACGTCAAGTCTTCACGAATCTTCCAGGCTGGTCCTACGTGGGCCAGAAAAAAGCCAGGGAAGTCCCCAAATAGGAGTTCCATCACAGAAGGAAAAAGGAAAAAAGAAAGAGGGGGAGGGAACCAAGTTGATTCTTAGCCTCCTCACTTGTCCAGGTCAGGCATAGACAAACTCCGGCCCTCCAGATGTTGGGGACTACAACTCCCATCATCCCTAGCTAACAGGACCGGTGGTCAGGGATGATGGGAATTGTAGTCCCCAACATCTGGAGGGCTGGAGTTTGCCTGTGCCTGGTCCATGTCATTGAAGGCACCAGGTCTACTTACATGGGTGATAGTAGTGGTTCCCATTCACCCCAATGGACTTTTCCCTCTGTGTGCACCGTGCTAACAGATCTAGGAGTGAACCATTTCTGAGTCCTGTTATGGACATTGGGTTTTTTGGGGGGGGTGTATGTTTGGGGAAAAGTTGGGCAGGGCAGGTTGGAAGAGGGGATGGGGTAAGAAAAGTCCGCACCCCTCTTTTGGGTCTTAAAGGATCGCATTCCATAGAAGGCAGAGGTATTTTAAGGTGGGTAGCAAGATGGAGGTGGGGGGTAAGCTTCCTTGAGAAAGAAAAAGATCCGAAGCTCTCCTGTCTTTGGGATTGTTTCAGGGATGGGAATGGGCAGTTTATACCATCTATGAGAGAGGTCAGCAAACTTTTTCAGCAGGGGGCCGGTCCACTGTCCCTCGGACCTTGTGGGGGGCCGGACTATACAGTGGATGCTCGGGTTGCGAATGTGATCCATGCAGGTGGCACGTTCACAACCCGCAGCGCCATGTCTGCACACGCGCGGGTCGCAATTTGGCACTTATGCGCAAAGCGCAATTTAGCGGTTTTGCGCATGTGCGAGCACCGAAACGTGGAAGTAACCTGTTCCGGTACTTCCGGGTTTGGCATGGTGCACAACCCGAAAACACGCAACTTGAAGCGTCTGTAACCCGAGGTATGACTGTATTTTGGAAAAAAATTAATGAATGAATTCCTATGCCCCACAAATAACCAAGAGGTGCATTTTAAATAAAAGGACACATTCTACTCATGTAAAAACACGCTGATTCCTGGACTGTCCGTGGGCTGGATTTAGAAGGCGATTGGGCCGGATTCTGCCCCCGGGCCTTAGTTTACCTACCCATGATCTATGAACAAGGAAGTCTGCCTCTATTTACAAGCCGCCCCTAACCGAAAGCCGCTGGTGGTGGGCAGGATGGAAGGAGCGCTTGAGAAATCAATCACACTGAGTGTTTATTAACAGGCGGAGGCGGCATCTAGCGGGAAATGCTATCACGTTCTCACCGCAAGTCCTGATCTTACCTCTGAATGTGAGAAAGTGGGGAGACCTAGTTCTTCATTTCCTGAGCACGCAACCCACCCACCAAAACCACCACCCTCAATTCCTTTTTTCGGTGGCACTGCAGACGGAGAAGCGCGCATGCATGCTCTTCCTGTGGCCTACTTTCCCCATTCTTCAGGGTCATAAACCTCGCCCACAGTCCTGTGTCCTGGGCCAGGTGTTTTTCTGTAACTGCGTTTCCCAGGTGCAAGATAAAGGCTGCCCTTTGAGACTGCAGACTTCTTTTTTGTTCTCGGGGACAATAAAGCCCCGTGGAATGTTTGCCCCAGAGTTAATATTCGTTTACCTCGGCAAACAGGTTGCATTGCTGATTTGGGTAGCAGGTGAATTCCGCCCATGTTGGTCTAAGCCTTTGGGCTAACAAAGTTGAGAAAACTATAGTTCCCAGAATTCCTTGGGGGAGCCCGCCATGACCCTTTAAAGCAGCACCATGGAGCTTTAAATTATTATTATTATTATTATTATTATTATTATTATTATTATTATTATTATTATTTTTTATTGATACCCCACCCATCTGGCTGGCTTTCCCCAGCCACTCTGGGCGGCTTCCAACAAAACACTAAAATACAATAACCTATTAAACATTAAAAGCTTCCCTAAAGAGGAGAATGTATGGTGTGGACCAGGCATCCCAAACCTTCGGCCCTCCAGATGTTTTGGGACTACAACTCCCATCATCCCTGACCACTGGTCCTGTTAGCTAGGGATGGTGGGAGTTGTAGTCCCAAAACATTTGGAGGGCCGAGTTTGCCTACGCCTGGTCTAAACTACCCTTCTCCAGGCAGGACCCCACCCAGATGTTTCAGACTTCAGCCAAACATCTGCCCCAAACATCTGGAGGGCAGCAGGTTAATTCAGGCAATTGAATGTGTTTCCCTGACTTGCGGAGAGCGAAGGCAGATCAGGTGCTTTCAGTCTGCCTCGCGAGTAAAGCCTAGTTCTCCTGTTGGAGTTCCAGTCCATGCAGAGGAATTTGCAATGGGTTGACCGCCAGTTGTGTCTGCGACTAGGGAGGGCAGCCATGGGGCAGCTGCTCCAAGTCTCTGGGTTTTGCTTCTAACCCTCCTTCTTTGCTAGAGGAAATAACAGCTGGCAAACGCAGGATGTCCCAGAATAAGCCCAGAGTTTAGTCTCAGGGCGCAAGCTTTGAACACAGAAAACAACCCAAGTTTCTGCCCTGAGCATCTCTGGGTTAGGAAATACTTCTCTCTCTGCCGGCGTATTATTGTGCCAGATCAGCCTCCCCGCTCCCAGCTTTGTGGCCTCCCAGAGTTTGGGACTCCGACTCCCATCAGCCCCTGCCGGCATGGACAAATGGGCAGGGATGATGGGAGTTGTAGTGCAGATCAGCTGGAACTTTGATGGACATATAATCTGACTCCGGATAAAGCAGTTTCATATCCTTGGCTAAGAGGAGAAATGTGTGGGGCTGAGACAACAGAGAGGGGCATTAATGATAAATAATAATAATTGATTTTTATTTATACCCCGCCCTTCCCGGTTCAAAAACTCGGCTCAGGGAGGCTAACAACAAATTTAAAACACTTAATTATAAAAGCAGCATAAAATACAGTATAAAAACATGAATAACAACACAAATAAAAAATCAATTAGCTAATCCTCAGGGCTAGCTGGCTGAATTGGTCCTACTTGGGCCAGCGAGGAGAACTGGGGAGAATTAGCTGTGGGGTCTCAGAGCAGGGGATCTTCATAAAAGGGGAGGGGGAGGGAAGAGAAGGGAAATAAAAGATCAGGCTGAATTCAAATTAAAGGCCAGGTGGAATAGCTCTTTTCTTACAGGCCTGACGGAAGGAGGTTAAATCCTGCAGGGCCCTGGTCTCATGGGAAAGAATATTCCACCAGGTCGGAGCCACCACTGAGAAGGCCCTGGCCCTGGGGGAGGATAGACTTCCTTAGGGCCCGGGACCTCTAAACTATGATTATTCATGGACCTTAAGGTCCTCTGCAAGGCAGACCAGGAGAGGCGGTCCCGTAGATACAAGGGCCCTAATGTTTACAGCTAAACATCAGGCAACTCTTTCTGTGTGTGGGATGGATGTTCCTCAGGTTGTGGTTTAGGATCTGCAGCAGTTGTGGGGGGGGGGATATATGTTGCCTCACCTGCTGGTCCCACAACCTGCCTCGCTCCCACCTCCCACCCTGCTGCAATGCTTATTGAACATTATATGGTGCACTTTGAGCGTTGCACTGTTCTCATCTCAGTCCTCTGCCGTTGCTATTATCCCCATAATGCAGACAGGGAAGACTGAGGGTAGTGACCTGCCCCAAACTGCCCAACGGCTTCCTGTCCAGCCTGTGACTTCGCCCTGGCTTTCATTCTTGCCTTCTGAGCTTGCATTCTTTGGAAATTTAACCCACGGGGACGCACAGCCTGGAACACAAGGCTGCTCATGTTTCCTCACCCCTCAGCATCTCTTTCTCCCGAGGAGCAGGCTGAAATTTTCCACTTGCAAGTTGCCACGCTGCTGAGGCTAAGTGGTTGTTTTCAGAACCAGAGGAGACGTCCTTGCGTGGGGGCCTAAAACTATTTTGGGGAGGAATGAGCCCAATCGAGGGTGTCTCTAATCAATCCATTTTTGCTGTTCTTCTTTTTCAGAACGAAACGAAGAACTCGTTTGTCTTGCCCAAAACAATGTTTAAGGACACCCAGATTATCCTCAAATGTAAGTTCCAGGGCTGTTATAAAAGGGAACCAGCTCACCTGTGCAGAGACGTACCGTATTTTTCACTCCATAAGACGCACTTCCCCCCTCTTAAAATCTAAGGGGAAATGTCTGTGTGTCTTATGGAGCGAATGTGTGGTCCCTGGGGCTAGGGGGGGGGACCCAGGCTTCCCTCGCCAGCCCCACAAGCGCGGGAAACAGCGGAAAAGCTGAGCGCAGCCTTCCCACTGCTCCCCGGGGCTGGCGGTGAGGGAAGCTCGGCTTTCCCCACCGCCAGCCCCACAAGCTGCGGGGAGCAGCAGAAAGCTTCAGCGAGGTGCCTCTCCTGGAAGCTGGAGGAGGAGCAGAAGGGTCTCCTTCTGTTCCTTCTCCAGCTTCGCTTGAAGGGGCGCTGTGCAGGTCTCTCTCTTTGCGCAGCACCTGTCCTTCAGCAAGGCGCCTGTCCTAGCTTCTGCCTTAGCCTCTTCTGGGCAGGGGGAGCCTTCATCCTGCTGCCCTGAAGAGGCTTCGCACTGTTATCCCAGAAGCCAGCACAGCCACACGGTATCCCACAAGCCAGATCTCTCTTGCTGTTCTGGCTTCTGGGATTCAAAATTTTTGTTTGTTTGTTTTCCTCTCCCCAAACCTACCGTATTTTTTGCTCTATAAGACGCACCAGACCACAAGACGCACCTAGTTTTTGGAGGAGGAAAACAAGAAAAAAAATATTCTGAATCTCAGAAGCCAGAACAGCAAGAGGGATCACTGTGCAGTGAAAGCAGCAATCCCTCTTGCTGTTCCGGCTTCTGGGATAGCTGCGCAGCCTGCATTCGCTCCATAAGACGCACACACATTTCCCCTTACTTTTTAGGAGGGAAAAAGTGAGTTGTATAGAGCAAAAAATACAGTAGGTGCGTCTTATTCTCTGGTGCGTCCTATAGAGCGCAAAATACAGTACCTTGTGTCCCACCCCTGTTGAGAAACTTCCATCCTCGGGAGAGATGCTTTAGTAGGTGCGATACACTCCTAGGGTTCGTGGTGGAACGCTCTCATCACAGGAGACCAGGGCCCTGCGGGACTTGACATCCTTCCGCAGGGCCTGCAAGACGGAGCTGTTCCGCCTGGCCTTTGGTTTGGACTCAGTCTGACCCTTATGCTTCCCTCCCCTTATGGTCTTGATCTATGGGCTACTTTTAAAATGAGGCTGCCTTTTTAAATTGCATTTTAACCTGTATTTTAAGTTGGGGTTTTTTCTTTTGTTTCCCCCCATATTATGTTTTTCCTGTGATTTTATTGGTGTTAGCAGCCCTGAGCTCTGGCCAGGGAGGGCAGGGTATAAATAACATTTATTATTATTCGCCCAAAAGGTTATGCAGATCAGGGCTCATTTGCACGCCTGACTTTCCACCGGGAGGTTGGGTTATTGCCAGACGCTTGCTGCCCTCCTGGCGGCTTTGCCTAATGCTTCTTTCCCTTTGCAGTTGTGGAAAAGAACTGCGTTGCCCCCGATTTGTCCCTGAACATCACCTGGTACCTCCGCAGCTCCCACTGCCACGACGAGGTCTACATAGACGTGAGCAAACAGCCCATTCTTTGCTTGTTGAGTGGAACTGGGGCGGGTTGAAGAGTCCCTGAGAAGCCCAGGGGCTTCTGGGATGTCTGTGGGCGGTGCAGAGTTGGACTGCGGAACTCCCTCCCACAGGAGCGCCTCCGGTTTTTTAGTAAAAGTTATCCCCATCATCTTTTTTAATTCATCGTATTATTCCCCCCCCCCCAAATCTTAATCTTTTCACACGTCCATTTTTTAGTTTTTCAACAACTTGTTTCTCAGGTTCCTCCTCTGCCCTCGCAGGAAACCAAGGCGGTCCAGTACCTGAGCCATCACGAAACGGAGGCCAGCGTCGCCGGAGGCGGCCAGTACATTTGGTACACGACTCTGGTCCCATGCAGCCAGCTCAATGAGGTGGGCAATGCAAAATGGTGGGCGGCGAGTCGCTGGGACGCAGGTGGAGCGAGATCGGTTTAACGGGGAAGGCGGCTGCGGTGGGGAGGGCTGGCCTTTGGACGGAGCAGGAAAGGATTTGTGTCTGCAGAAGGAAGGAAGGGAGATTTGGGGGGAGCCCAGGGCGGCCTGCGGAGAAGCGTTGTTCCTGCTCCTTCGCTAACGGGGTGAAGGTGATCGGCGGAGGAAGAAAGATTTTGAAAGGAAACCGGACGTGGGGAGCAGCTTTCGGGCAAAGTGTGTGTTGTCGTGGCCCAGTTTGCTCAGCGCAACCCAGCGAACGTTCGGGTTTCCAGGTTGAAGATCGTGATGCCTTCGCTCCTCCTTGGTTCTTTCCTTTTAATTTCTCCACCTCCATCGTTCTACCCGGACACTGAGGTCCAGCTCCGAGGGCCTTCTGGCGGTTCCCTCCCTGTGAGAAGCCAAGTTACAGGGAACCAGGCAGAGGGCCTTCTTGGTGGTGGCGCCCGCCCTGTGGAACGCCCTCCCATCAGATTTCAAAGAGAAAAACAACTACCAAACTTTTAGAAGACATCTGAAGGCAGCCCTGTTTAGGGAAGCTTGTACACCTAATGCAGTCTTAAGGCAAGAGGCAGGACTGCCCAGAGTGGAATTAAAAGTCTGGGAGCAAGCAATATCCCTCTGGCTGAAAATCCATTACAATCCTAAGGGACTGTTACCTTGCTTCCTAGCCGCAGTTCCCTATCCTCCTTGGCTTATGCAAATAACTAATAAGATCAAACAAATTGGCCTAAACCCAGAAAATCTTATTGGAACTCTGAACAAGGCAAAAGCAATTATCATTCAGAGACTTTACGATGTCGAATTACAACAAGAAGACGCCCTACTCCCGGAGACGTATAGATGTTTAAAAGCTTGGCCTAATTTTGCAGCTGCCCCTTACTTAACTAACATCACTAACGAAGCTTATAGATGGGCTTTCTCTAGAGCCCGCTTTGAGACAATGCCCTCAGCAGTGCTGTACGGCAAATTCACGCGGGTACCAATGCATGCGCGTCTCTGCCCCTGTATGTCTAATAAGGTAGAATCTGTCACACACATCCTTCTATTTTGCGAATTTTATAGTGAAGAACGAGTTCAACTTATTTTGCCGCTTTTATCAAAATTTATACCCCTACAACATTATTTGGAATCCTCCCCCGAAATTCTCCGAAAATACCTTCTGGAAGATTCCTCAAGCTCAATATCATATGAGGTGGCCAAATTTTGCACTTTAGTAATCAGGAAGCGTAAATCTCTGTTGAATGGCACACTGCGAAGTTCCCTTGTGTAATCCTTTTTTCTTTTTCTCTGATGTTGCTGTTGATTTCTTTTTGTTTGATCTTGTGGTGTTTAGTGTCACTGGCTTTTGCCGCAATAAAACTTGGAAAACCTGGAAGCTTTTAATGTTTAATAGGTTGTTGTATTTTAGTGTTTTGTTGGAAGCCGCCCAGAGTGGCTGGGGAAACCCAGCCAGATGGGCGGGGTATAAATAATAAATTATGATTATGATTATGATTTTGTTGTATTTAACCTTGTTTTTTAAGTTGTATTCCAATCAACTTGTTTTTATTATTGGTTGTTAGCCGCCCTGAGCCCAGCCTTGGCTGGGGAGGGCAGGGTATAAATAAAATTTATTATTATTATTATTATTATTATTATTATTATTATTATTTACTTGGGGAGGAAGCCTGAGGAGCATGGAGGGAAAAGCGGCTTCTCTTTGGACCAAGTAGAGGTAGAAATCTGGTCCAATTTTTCAGCCAAGGGTTATCTCCAGATTAGGAGATTTGGGGTGCGTTTTCCCTTAGGAAATGCAAATTGGCGAGCGGTCGTGGTGGAGGGGCATTTGTCAGAACAGGGCACTAACAACCGGCTGTCTCTCCTTTCTTTTTCAGCTGCACTTCCCAGAGCTGCCGAAGCCCCAAAAGCTGCAGCCTTTCAAGGAGCCAGGCGTGGTCAGTTCGGTCAGTGGAGAGTCGGGGAACTGGGGGGGTGAGGAACGGGGCTGTGGTCTCACCCTAGACACAATATCAATGCCTTGATATTGATGCCCGACGACATAGTGAGGGGCTGCAGGCTTGCTTTAAAGGAGGGGGTTGGGTTGGATGGCCATTAAACTGTGGAACTCACTGCCACAAGGGAGACAGGATGCTGGACTAAACGGGCCACTGGCCTGATCCTGCAGGCTCTCCTTATGTTATTTCTCGTACCAACAAGACCGCCTCTCCCGGTGTGCCCCACGGAGGTCCATAAATAGCAACACCCTAGAGGTCCCGGGCCCTAAGGAAGTCAGATTCACCTCCACCAGAGCCAGGGCCTTCTCAACACTGGCTCCGACCTGGTAGAACGCTCTGTCTCCTGAGACCAGGGCCCTGTGGGATCTGATTTCTTTCCGCAGGGCCTATAAGACAGAGTTGTTCCGCCTGGCCTTTGGCTTTGGTCTTTGGCACTCCAAGGGCCCCCGAAGCCAGCCTCAAATAAAATTCAGTGGTGCGATGGATCGTCCCACTAGGCCAGATGGTTCTTCCCTAAATAGGCAGGGTGTTTCTGTGCCATTCAGCATGGCGGGGGGGCGGGCGGGCGAGCAAAGTCAGAAGGAAAGTGGGCAGTACAGATTTTACCTTTGTGGGGTAAGCTAGTTTCCATGGATACTCAAAACATTCCTCTCTCTCCTCCATCAGAGGAAGCCAGAGCTATTATCAGTATATTCCAGGGGTGCAGTCCATCCAGGAAAAACAAACTCTCAAGGCGGGGGGGGGGGGGGGTGTGGCCTGAGGGAGAGTCCCAAATGGGAGTTGGAGGGTAGCATTAATAATAATAATAATAATAATAATAATAATAATAATAATAATAATACAGTGGTACCTCTGGATACGAACGGGAGCCGTTCTGGAGCCCCGTTCGCATCCAGAAGTGAACGCAACCCGCCTCTGCGTGTGTGGGTCGTGGTTTGCCACTTCCGAGCATGCGCATGACGTCATTTTGACCATCTGCGCATGCGCGAGCGGCAAAACTTGGAAGTAACGTGTTCTGTTACTTCCGGGTCACTGCGGAGCGCAATCTGAAAGCGTTCAACCTGAAGCACATTTAATCCGAGATGTCCCTGCTCCTGCCAACCTAGCAGTTTGAAAGCACGTCAAAGTGCAAGTAGATAAATAGGTACCACTCCGGCAGGAAGGTAAACGGCATTTCCGTGCGCTGCTCTGGTTCGCCAGAAGCGGCTTAGTCATTCTGGTCACAAGACCTGGAAACTGTACGCCGGCTCCCTCGGCCAGTAAAGTGAGATGAACGCCGCAATCCCAGAGTTGGCCACGACTGGACCTAATGGTCAGGGGTCCCTTTATGACTGTATTATTATTATTTATACCCTGCCCATCTGGCTGGGTTTCCCCAGAGACTCTGGACAGCTTCCAACCCAATATTAAAAACACAATACAGCATTAAACATTAAAAACTTCCCTTCCCTGGCCAAACTTGGAAGTTTCCCCCCCATCCCTGGTATAACAACAGATATCGCTGGTGGCTTTGCTGCAGCCCTGTGGATGTTCTGCCTGATTTTCTCTGAAATCGCTAATTGCTGGGTACCAGATGCAGTTTCCCTTGTTTGCCACCCCCTCTTTCAGTGGGTGTGAGAGAGAGAGAGAGAAGGGTATTTGAAGAGCAATTGTAACCCACAAATTAGGCTAGTAGGACTACAAGAAGTTTTGTAAGGAGAAATACAAGAAGTGTTACAAAATAGATAAAGAATAGAGATACAGTGGTGCCTCGCAAGACGAAATTAATTCGTTCCGCAAGTTTTTTCTTCTTGCGAGTTTTTCGTCTTGCGAAGCACGGTTTCCCATAGGAATGCATTCAAAATCAATTAATGCGTTCCTAGGGAAACCGCTTGCCAGGCTGGCGGTGCGGAGAAGGGCTTTTCTCCCCACAGCAAGCCTTCAGGACAGGTACGGGAACAGAGGGGAAGGCGCGCAGCGCTTCTCCTCTGTTCCCGGGGCTTGCGGTGGGAGGAGGGTTTTTCCTCCCCACCGCCAACATTCAGAACAGCAT
>JAXCMG010000044.1:211076-253650 GCA_034642415.1 Podarcis siculus | reverse complement strand
GAATGTTGGCGGTGGGGAGGAAAGCCCTCCTCCCACCCCAAGTCTCGGGCGGCGGGAGAAGGTGTCCCCGCCTCCCCGCCCGGCTTCGGAGCGATGCTCCAAAGCCGCGCGGCGAGAGGCGCCCTTCCCGCCCGGCTTCGGAGCATCGTTCCGAAGCCGGGGCGAGAGGAGGTCCGAGGACAGTGGGGAAGTCGTGCTTCCCCGCTGTCCGGGAGATTTCCCTATGGGCTTTCGTCTTGCGAAGCAAGCCCATAGGGAAATTCGTTTTGCGAAGCGCCTCCAAAACGGAAAACCCTTTCGTCTAGCGGGTTTTCCGTCTTGCGAGGCGTTCGTCTTGCGGGGTACCACTGTAATTGGTTATGAGTTTTAAATGTAATAAGAAAAGTAAGAAATGTATACTAAGAGATGAGATTGGGAAATTTACAGACAGGACCGATGGAAGTCAAAAAAAATTGAATAAGCATGTTTAATTACTGTTGAAAATGGTATGTTAAAACTAATAAAAATTTATATATATAAAAGAAAGAGAGAGGGAGAGAAGGGATATTTCCCGCTTCTTGGGACCCTTTGCAATTTGCAGCCACGGCAGCTCCCAAGAGCGGTGGGTGGACCAATTCCTCCAAGAGACGCCACCCTTTCGTTGGCGCTCCCACCCTTTTCCTGATGCCCTTTTGCCGTTTTGCCCACAGCCCCAGTCGGGAGTGAAGAAGAGGGAGGCTCCCAAGCAGGCAGAAGAAGAGGCTGTGGGGAAGGAAACTGGAGCCACACAAGAGAGCAAGGATGTCGCGCAGCCGGCTGCCTCGGCCAACGAGAAGGAAGACAAAGGCGCCGCAAAGAGCACAGTGGCGAAGAAGCAGAAGTTAGAGGTTGGTTGTTGCTTAGTCGTTTAGTGGTGTCCGCCTCTTCGTGGCCCCCTGGACCAGAGCACGCCAGGCCCTCCTGTCTTCCACTGCCTCCCGCAGTTTGGTCAGACTCATGCTGGTAGCTTCGAGAACACTGTCCCACCATCTCGTCCTCTGTCGTCCCCTTCTCCTTGTGCCCTCCATCTTTCCCAACATCAGGGTCTTTTCCAGGGAGTCTTCTCTTCTCATGAGGTGGCCAAAGTCTTGGAGCCTCAGCTTCACGATCTGTCCTTCCAGTGAGCACTCAGGGCTGATTTCCTTCAGAATGGAGAGGTTTGATCTTCTTGCAGTCCATGGGACTCTCCAGAGTCTCCTCCAGCACCAGAATCCAAAAGCATCCATTCTTCGGCCATCAGCCTTCTTGATGGTCCAGCTCTCACTTCCATACATCACTACTGGGAAGACCATAGCTTTAACTATACGGACCTTTGTTGGCAAGGTGATGTCTCTGCTTTTTAAGATGCTGTCTAGGTTTAAGGTTTAAGATGCTGTCTAGGTTTGCTGGCCCTTAAGATCTACCTAAAGATTAACAAATTACATCAAAGCTACTTTCCATCTTTATGACCCAGGATGCCTGGTGAAGCAACTGGCCTGCGTGTTTAGAATGCTGATATGTGCCTGTCAGGCAGAGAAACAGGACAGAGACGCAGAGGCGTGGATTGATCAGAAATCATATCAAAATGGCTCAAACCCAGTCAACGCAATGGTTTCCTTGCTGTCACAAATGGCTTGCTGCATATTTTTTGTAATTCCTCATAGCAATCCCACCTGATCACTACAGGGGAGGGCTGCCAAAGGCTGTTTGTCATGAAGGCCATGCCACACCCTCCGCGGTTGGCGCAGCAACGCTTCTGAGTCCCAGAACCTTGGCTGACCGGGGGGCGTTTTCCGGGGGGTTCCTTCCAGGTTTCGACGGTCGCCGTGACCTGGGAGGACGGGCCTTATGTCTTCATCCTCAGGATCTTCAGCGACAAGATCCCGCTTCCTAACTGGGAGATAAAAAGTGAGTGAAATGGCGTGGCTTTTCCGTGGGCGGCGAGGGTTGAGATTAGTCAGCGGAGCGGCGTTTGAGTCGGTGGGGAAAGCTTTGCCTTCGCACGAGAAACAAGCCGGGCTGTTCTGTTCCCGGCATTAGATACCCGGGTGAAGAGATGGGCTTTGTTTTCCAGCTCTGTTGCGTATAATGCAGGGTGGATAAAAATCAATGATTTTTTAAAAAATAGTAATCAAAAAATATCAGATTTATACAATACAGTATACAAAGAATAGAAGTAAAATCAATTATATCAGATACATTTTAGGGCTTTGAATCAATGGTCAAATAGTGGGTCTTATTCTGATTGCCCCAGCTAAAAACCTTGCAGCCTTTGCTGTCACCTGCTCATCTTGATCTGCCAAGAGAAAGGACACTGGGGCAGTGGCTGGGTGACCCGGAATGGGCAATAAAAGAGGGGTGATAATCTCATTCCTCAAATCTTTATCAAGAGTGCAAGCCACAAGGGCATGCGCCACCAATTTGCAACTGCCATCTCCACAGGGACATAAGCGTTTATCGTGTGGCATCTGTTGGAATCGTCCCTCAAGTCCAGCCAAGGGCAAGACATTCAATCTTGCGAGAGTAAAAGCGCGTCTATATTTTAGGATTGCTCAGTTATGCAGATAGGGTGCCAGAGAGTCGAAATGGGAAGGTGGAAAATAGTCGTGCCATGGGCAAAATTTTCCTTATTGTGGCCAAGTTGTTCTGACGCTCGATATCATTTAGGCTCTGACAAATTAGACTGTTTGCTTGACTAAAACCCACAGTGAGTGGCTGTTGTGGTGATAAACCACAGGAGTGAAGTTTTTGATGGACAGTTTTAGTCCAGGCGCTCTTGTGACCATATTGCAGCACCAGGGATATTAGACCGGGGGGATTTGAGTTTAGGCGAAGCCAATAGTTGAGTGTCCTACACCAGATCCGTCATTCTACCGAGGGAAGATTAGCCTCTAGGCACAATGATGCGTTTGGGACACGGGGGGGGGGGGGGGGACAGAGGAAATTTGCCTTAAGAGCTTTGACTGGACAGCTTCCGTAGACCCAAGGTGAGTGCCTGTCCAAATCTGAGCCCCGTATAATAGCTGTGCTGGCAGTTTAGCTTGCAACGCTTCCAGGACTGAGGCTATATGTTTGCCACCTTTTGTGTGGGAAAAGCGTGCCAGAATTTGGGTGCTTCCTCTCCCGTAGCCCCTTCCAATCACCTGTCTCCTTTCCCCCTCCAACTTTCAGTTGACGTGCAGATGAAGCACCCCGACCACCAGTACATCTCTGCCTCCGAGTGGCCTCTGATGGTGGTGAGTTCTTTTCCTCCCCGTGGGTTCCCCCTGTGGGGCTCGGCGGTGCTGCGTGTGGGGTCCGGCGGGCAGCTCAGAGAGACCGACAACCAGCACAGCCGTTTCAAAACAAAGAGACACCTGGCCGATGATGCGCTATGGACCATTCAAAGTTTCTGAGTCGTCTCCAAGGGCAGCCCCATGTAGAGCGTGGGGCAGTAGTCCAGCCTGGAAGCTGCCGGAGTACAGCGGCCAAGAAACCTCTGTCCAGTAGTTGGCGCTGTGTCAGGATTCCTGCCTTGACCCATTTCTATGTACCGTGTCGGTAGCCAGGTGTTGGGACTACAGTTCCCAGCATCCAGTGTGGCCCAGTCGCCATGGATGATGGGAGTTGTAGTCCAGCAAGGTCTGGAGGGCCCTGTTTTTGCTGCCCCTGCAGAGCTGGTTGCTGCTGCTCCTCCTCCTCCTCCTCCTCCTCCTCCTCCAGCCTCATCCCGCCCTTTCCCCCCCCCCCCCCCGTAGTTCTACATGGTGATGTGCATTGTCTACGTGCTTTATGGGGTCCTCTGGCTGGTCCTGCTGGCTTGCTACTGGCGAGACATCCTTCGCATCCAGTTCTGGATTGGCGGCGTCATCCTCCTGGGAATGCTAGAGAAGGCCGTCTTCTATGCTGAGTTCCAGAGCATCCAGAGCCAAGGGACCTCAGGTCAGTGGGGACTTGCTGATAGCGACGTGCTTGGCAATACAGTGGGTGCTCGGGTTGCGAACAGGATCTGTGTGGGATGCACGCTCAGAACCCGCAGCGCTCGCAACCTGCAGCGGCATGTCTGTGCACGCACGGGTTGCAATTTGGCACTTTTGCGCATGTGCAACCCCCAAAACCCGGAAGTAACCCCTTCTGGGTTTCGGCAGTCCGTAACCCGAAAATCGCAACCTGAAGCGTCTGCAACCTGAGGTATGACTGTACACACACACACACACACACACACACACACACAGTTCCCAGGATTCCTTGGGTGAAGCCGCCATGACCGTTTAAAGCAGCACCGTGGAGCTTTAAATGTATGGTGTGGACCAGGAACCCCCAAACTTTGGCTCTCCAGATGTTTTCAGACTACAATTCCCATCACCCCTGACTACTGGTCCTGTTAGCTAGGGATGATGGGAGTTGTAGTCCCAAAACATTTGGAGGGCCGAGTTTGCCTATGCCTGGTTTAAACTACCCTTCTCCAGGCTTAACCCCACCCAGATGTTTCAGACTTCATCAGGGATGATGGGAGTTGTAGTCCCAAAACATCTGGAGGGCCGCAGGTTGGGGACCTTGCAGGAAGTTTCTGGTTCCTCTCTGCAGGGTCTGCCCTGCATTTTCGCAGCCTCTGCCTTCTCAAAACAGCGCCTTCTCTCCTCCTTCTTTCCAGTTCAAGGGGCGGTGATATTTGCCGAGGTCCTGTGCGCCGTGAAGAGGATGCTGGCCCGGGTTCTGGTCATCATCGCTAGCCTGGGATACGGCATCGTCAAGTGAGTGTGCTGGCCGGGGGGAAGGGGGCAACCCCTTGGCCAAAGCGGCCGAGGACACTTGCTTGGTGTGCAGAAGGCCCCAACTTCAGTCCCTGATGTCGCCAGTTTGTTTTCCTGGGATGGGGAAGACCTCACTGAGATCTTCGGCTAGGGCAGCGGGAGGGCCTTTTTGGTAGTCCCCACATGAGGGCTGTGTTCCTTTCCAGGCACCGCATGGGAGTGGTGCCCAGGGCTAGGAGAGAAAGCATGTGGGGCAGCCAGAATTGCAGCGCTGGGAGGGGGCCTCCCAAGGTCATCTGGCCCAACCCGCTGCGACGCAGGAATTGTAGCAAAGCGCCGTCACGTTCACAAGAGACCTGCCCCATTTTTCCGCTGACTCGGCTCCTCGACTTCTGCCCCTCTTTTCTCTCCGCAGGCCACGGCTGGGGGCTCTCTTGAATCGGGTCGTGGGTGTGGGGCTGATGTACTTGATCTTCTCCATCATCGAGGGGGTCCTGCGAGTCAAATCGGTAAGGGCGGGCAGCACGGGGGGAGGCAGGGAGGGTGTCATGGGGGGGGGTTAAGCCCAGGAACAGCCCTCTCAGCCTGACTGTCCCCCTCCCACCCCAGGAGCAAACTAAAGCCGCCGCGCTCATCTGTGAAATTTTCCTGGCGTTTGTGGATTCGTGTATCGTCTGGTGGATATCCTTTACTAGGGACTAGAAACTTGGGCAGTTTGCCTTCTCTTTGCTCTTCCCTTGCCTTGGAATGGAGATTGGGAGGGGGGTTTCCTAAATGAATGGAGAAGGATAAAGCTTTGCAATCTAATCCGGCAGCCCACAAAGGATTTCTGTGTCTCCACCCCCATCGTTCAGCCCGGACACCGGGGTCCATCTCCTGAGGGCCTTCTGGCCCTTCCCTCCCTGTGAGAAGCCAAGTTACAGGGAACCAGACAGAGGGCCTTCTCGGTGGTGGCGCCCACCCTGTGGAACGCCCTCCCATCAGATATCAAGGAAAGAAACAACTATCTGACTTTTAGGAGACATCTGAAGGCAGCCCTTCAAAACCCGACAAGCCAGCTATCCCAGCCTGGTTAGCCCCCTAAAAACTCTGATACCCCATTTTTAAATACAATATACTCCCATAAACACTCCTTACACCGTGTTTAAAACCAAAATCGCATTTGGGTAGAAGCTGTTTCTCAGGCGGCTAGTCCTGGTCTTTATAACCCAAACGCTTCATATTGCGTGGTCGCCTGGAAGCGAGTGTCCGCTCGCCCTAGGCGCCTGGCTTGTTTTGACGAGCTGTTTGTTCTCAGCTGCAAATCAGCTCGGCTTCCTGCCTGCACTTTGGCCTCCCTTTTCTTTCTGCCTCTCCTCTTCACCACCTCTTTCTCCTTCTTTTCTCTTGTCTCCTCCCCCCCCGCCCCCGTTTTATCGCAGGCGCAAGACGACTTGGTGCTGCTAGCTGCTATCCCTCTGGCTATGCTCGACTCTGCCCTCTGCTGGTGGATATCCTCTGTGCTCTGCCTGGCCGGGTCGGGCCCCGACTCTCGTTCAGTTTCGCCTGCATGTGCCTTTCGGTTTCTTGCCCTCCTCCCCCGAAAAGTCATTTTCCCAACGATCTGCTCCTTTTCGGGTGGTTGAGCTCCCTGCCCGTAGCGACGCTCCTTATCTGCTGGGAAGGCGTAGTTGGCGGTGGTTAGAACATGGGAACAACCCAGTGGCCCAGATAACTCAAGGGATCCAGATAGACTGCGACTGGACCTGGAGGCTCCATAAAAAGAACCCTGTTGGGTCTGGCCAGCTTCCTCTTATGGGGGCCAAACAAAGGCCTGTGGGGTAAACCCACAAGTAGGATCTAAGCGCAGGAGCCCTCTCTCCTTCCCACTCTTAATAATAATAATAAATGGATAAAATTTTATTTATATCCCACCCTCCCCAGCCGAAGCCCAGGCTCAGAGCGGCTAACAGCAGTAAAAGTAACACAGCATTCTAAAATCAATTCATTCTAAAATCAATTCTGAATCAAATTGATGGCAACCATTGGGCTAGAGTTCTGTGAGGATTACCAAAGGAGGGGGGTCAGACTGTGCCTTGGCCAAAGGCCTGGTGGAGCAGCTCCATCTTGCAGGCCCTGTGGAAAGATGTCAAGTCCCGCAGGGCCCTAGTCTCTTGGGACAAAGCGTTCCACCAGATCGGAGCCACAGCCAAAAAAGCCCTGGCTCTGGTTGAGGCCAGCCTAACCACCTTGCGACCTGGGACCTCCAAGATGTTTTTCTTTGAAGACCGTAAGGTCCTCCGTGGGACATACCAGGAGAGGCGGTCCCGTAGGTACGAGGGTCCTAGGCCGTATAGGGCTTTAAAGGTCAAAACCAGCACCTTGAACCTGATCCTGTACTCCACTGGGAGCCAGTGCAGCTGGTATAGCACCGGGTGAATGTGATCCCATGGCGAGGACCCCGCAAGGAGTCTCGCCGCGGCATTCTGCACCCGCTGGAGTTTCTGGGTCAGTCTCAAGGGCAGCCCTGCATAGAGCAAATTAGAATAATGAAGCCTGGAGGTGACCGTCGCATGGATCACAGTGGCCAGATCAGGGAGAGAAAGGTAAGGGACCAACTGCTTGATACGGCGGAGATGGAAAAATGCCACCTTTGCTGTGGCTGCAACCTGCGCCTCCATGGCCAGTCTCTTGGGACAGAGCGTTCCACCAGATCGGGGCCACGGCCAAAAAGGCCCTGGCTCTAGTTGAGGCCAGCCTAACCTCCCTGTGGCCCAGGACCTCCAAGATGTTTTTGTTTGAAGACCGTAAGGTCTTCCGTGGGGCATCCCAGGAGAGGTATGTCCGTGGGACATACCGTAGGTATAATCATAATTTTATTATTTATATTGGGCCCGTCTGGCTGGGTTTCCCCCCAGCCACTCTCCCCCCTCCCCCCCCGCCACCCACTGCTGTCTTCCTTAATGAGCAACACATCCTCATTAGCCTGGTGCAAACCATGAAGCTGCTGAAACTGCGCCGGAACCTGGTCAAGCTTTCACTCTACCGCCATTTCACCAACACGCTCATCTTCGCCGTCATCGGTGAGTCTGGGGGAGAAGGGGGACCCCACCCCAAGCCGTCTGCTTCGTGTCTGTATTACGTGCGCATCCAGGTTTCCCAGTCCCATCTGTAGGCAGAATTCACGGGATTGTTGCACTGATTGGGACCCCCAGAGGTTATCCAGCCCGACTCCCCACAGTAAGGCAGGGATTGCCATAGCTGTCAACGTTTCCCTTTTCTTGCAAGGAATCCTATTCGGAATTAGGGGATTGCCCTTAAAAAAGGGAAATTGTTGACAGCTATGGGGATTGTGGTGAAGGGGTCCCTGGCAGGCGGCCGCCCAGTGTCCGCAGAAGATTCATTCTCTGAGCCAAAAGCCCACCATGGAAGGTGGCAGAATTCTCGACGGGGAAACGCGAGACTTTCAGAAGTACAGTGGTCCCTTGGTTCTCAAACTCAATCCGGAATTCCGTTCCAAAACCAAAGCGTTCCAAAGCCAAGGCGCACTTTCCCCTAGAAAGTAATGCAAAACGGATTAATCTAGTGGTGTTCAAACTTTTTACAAAGAGGGCCAGATTTGATGAAGTGAAGGGCCGTGAGGGCCGACCAAAGTTGTTTTTTAGGATTGAAGTTGTTGAGGTCTTTTCAGGATTTTAACCCAGGAAATAAACTGCCACAGGGGCTGGATGAAACCCAAAGCGGAATTTGGCCATGCCTGGGTTAATCCGTTCCAGACTTTTAAAAGCAACCCCTAAAACAGCCATTGAACATGAATTTTGCTATCTAACGAGACCATTGATCCATAAAATGGAAGCAATAAGCAATGTACTGCAGTCACACAATCAATCAATCAGTAGCTGAACTGGGTTCCACACAGTCACGAAAACATAACATAAAAGAGCCACAAAAATGCAAAATAAATAGCAAAAACAGACAGACCTCAACATAACACTCAAATCAGAGCACTTTTGGCTTCCGAAAAAAGTTCACAAACCGGAACACTTACTTCTGGGTTTGCAGTGTTTGAGTACCAAGGCATTTGAGAACTGGGTTCCACACAGTTACAAAAGAAAAAGAGCCTCAAAAACAAAAACATAAAATAAATAGCAAAAACAGACAGACCTCAGCGTAACACTCCAATCGGAAGCGTAACAGTCAAATCAGGGCACGTTTGGCTTCCAAAAAATGTTCACAAACCAGAACACTCACTTCCAGGTTTGCAGCATTTGGGTTCCAAGACATTTGAGAACCAAGGGACCACTGTACCTAAATAAATAACTCTCTTTTAAGTTGCAGTAATCCCCAAAACAGCTCCAATGCGCACGGAACACACTCGGTGCGCACAGAAAGCTGATGCTCCTGGAGGCGGGTGATGAAACGGGCCGCCCTGGAGGGAGGGCGTGGCTGGCAGGCCGAAGAGGAGCCCTCCACGCTGCAACCTTACGCTGCAGCGCTGACTTGCATCTTGGTTATTCCCCAAAAGGAATAATCGAGGCGATGGACGGCCCAAAAAACACCTGCAGTCGTATTGAAAGGCAGGATAGCTGGAGGTCACAGAGGGTGCCATTGCTTTAAATGGCGCAAGATAAATATTTGACATTGCTGCCAAAGTCTCATCCAACTCACCCGAAATTTGTTTCCTCTGCAGCGTCTGTTATCTTCATTATCTGGACCACTAAGACTTTCAGGCTTGCCACGTGCCAGGCAGTGAGTACAGAGGAGCCCCATCCAAACAGGGGTGGGGAGACGGACAGTTTTTTGAGGGTGCTGAGCTGATGGCGATTATTATCTACATTTGAACAGATCTTTACAAATACTGTTTAAATCCTGTTAAGAGTTTTAACTGCTTTTCAGCGATCATAGTCCCCGTACTTCTCCCGTGTATAAGACTAGGGGTTTTTTTGACTTAAAAATTATGTGGAAAACTGTGGGTCGTCTTATACACGGATAATGAATGGTGGAGATTTCTCAAATTGGAGTCCCTAATAATAGGGAATGTCTTATACATGGGGGCGTCTTATACATGGAAAAATACGGTATATATCAGGGGTCAGCAAACTTTTTCAGCAGGGGGCCATTCCACTGTCCCTCAGACCTTGTGGGGGGCCAGAATATATTTTGGAAAATAAAAAAAGAACGAATTCCTATGCCCCACAATAACCCAGAGATGCATTTTAAATAAAAGGACACATTCTACTCAAGTAAAAACAGGCTGATTCCTGGATCGTCCAGGGGCCGGATTTAGAAGGTGATGGGGCCGCATCCGACCCCAGGACTTAGGTTGCCTACCCATGGTATATATGTTTTCAGCTTTTTGTATTTTACCTGTGCAAGCTGCCTCAAGTCCCAGTCTAGGAAAAAAGGCAGGGCGATCATTATTATTGTCGCTATCATCGCTTTGCCCCGGGTCAAAGAAATCCTATTGGTGCACCTTTTGTCTTTTTTAAAGGCTCATTTGTGTCCTTACCTGGCAGGGGAGACACCTTGAACATGAAGTGTCCTTGAGTTCTCTCCAGACATGCCAAAAGTGCAAGGCTGGGCCTGGGCTTTGGGAGGAGAGTAGGCCAAGTTTGATTCAGGATTAGCCTCAAGCAGAGGCAGGGCCTTTTCAGTGATGGCTCCGGCCTGGTGGAACGCTCTGTCTCATGAGACCAGGGCCCTGCAGGATCTGATTTCTTTCCGCAGGGCCTGGAAGACAGAGTTGTTCCACTTGGCCTTTGGCTTGGAATCAACTTGATCCCTCTTTCCTTTTCCCTTTCTCCTCCTGTGATGGAACTCCCAGGCTTTTTTCTGGCCCACGTAGGACCAGTCTGGATAGTTAGTCTTGGTGAAGATTTGACGTTTTCATCCCCAAAAAGTTTTTGATTGGAGTTCCAACTGAAATGGGGCTGCATTTTAATGTATTTAATCAATTGTTTTTATACCTGGTGTTAGCCACCCTGAGCCCGGTCCTGGCTGGGGAGGGCGGGGTATAAGTAAAATATTATTATTATTATTATTATTATTATTATTATTATTATTATTATTATTATTAATATTCCTTGTTGCTCATCAGGACTGGCGGGAACTGTGGATCGATGATGCTTTCTGGAGATTCCTCTTCTCTATCATCCTTCTGGTGATCATGTTCCTCTGGAGACCCTCGGCCAACAACCAAAGGTACAGCAACCACTGGGCAGGCGATGCTCTGAAGCACAACTTGATTCCTGAGGTTGAATCCTGACAAGACAGAAGTACTGTTTTGGGGGGACAGGTGTGGAGGACTCCCTGGTCCTGAATGGGGTAACTGTGTCCCTGAAGGACCAGGTGTGCAGCCTGGGAGTCATTTTGGACTCGCAGCTGTCCATGGAGGCACAGGTCCATTCCTTGTCCAGGGCAGCTGTTTATCAGCTCCATCTGGTATGCAGGATGAGACCCTACCTGCCTGCAGACTGTCTCGCCAGAGTGGTGCATGCTCTAGTTATCTCCCGCTTGGACTACTGCAATGCGCTCTACGTGGGGCTCCCTTTGAAGGTGACCCGGAAACTACAACTAATCCAGAATGTGGCAGCTAGACTGGTGACTGGGAGCAGCTGCCGAGACCATATAACACCGGTCTTGAAAGACCTACATTGGCTCCCAGTACGTTTTCGAGCACAATTCAAAGTGTTGGTGTTGACCTTTAAAGCCCTAAACAGCCTCGGTCCAGTATACCTGAAGGAGTGTCTCCACCCCCATCGTTCTGCCCGGACACTGAGGTCCAGCTCCAAGGGCCTTCTGGCGGTTCCCTCCCTGTGAGAAGCCAAGTTACAGGGAACCAGGCAGAGGGCCTTCTCGGTGGTGGTGCCCGCCCTGTGGAACACCCTCCCATCAGATGTCAAAGAGAAAAACAACTACCAGACTTTTAGACGACATCTGAAGGCAGCCCTGTTTAGGGAAGCTTTTAATGTTTAATAGGTTACTGTATTTTAATATTCTGTTGGAAGCCGCCCAGAGTGGCTGGGGAAACCCAGCCAGATGGGTGGGGTATAAATAATAAATTATTATTATTCCGCTTAGAAGCATTCACACACTCCCGGCTCAGCCTACCTGATAAGGTGGTTGTGAGGGGAGGGATGAGGAGGCAACGGATGCTGCTTCTTGGAGGAGAAGCAATCAGGCTGAGAACTGCGGCTCGACGTCTTGGCCGCTCTCCCCAGGCATTGCAGGGGGTGGGCTAGATGACACCCCCCTTTGGTCCCTTCTAACTCCGCAACTCTGTGACTCCAGGTACGCCTTCATGCCCTTGGTGGACGAAGGCAGCGAGCCGGAGGACGAGGACGAGGAGCCCATGGTCAACGAGGCCTTTGGTAAGAGCTCAGCACCGGGGGGGCCTCACCGCATTGTGGGGGGCAGGCCTGGGGGTGGGGGGCTCAGGGAGGTGAAGTTGGAGCATCTCTCCAGGCTGCTGGCTGTTAAGTTGTTACCCAGAGAGGCACAACGTAAGACGTAAAGGTTCCCGCTGGGGGAAAAACCGAAAACATGCAGCCTTCTCAAGCGATGCAAATTTGCATGAGTTTGCATGAATCTCATCAAATCAAAATGTATTGCTTATCCAAGTGTAGCCAAAAAAGAAATAAGCAAACATATTTCCCGTAAAACGAACAGGCGTGGTGCATATCTCAAGTCGCGAGGCTAGACTCGCAGGCATAAGGTTCGCAATTTGTTGTAATTAAACTGATTTGCAAAAATTTTACATGGTAAAAGTATGAGAGAGAGACATTGCACATACTTTTGTAAATCAAGAACTTTTTTATTAAAAATACATTAAAATAAAAATTTTTGTTGAAATTGCATAAAATACTATCGGTATGTAAAGCCGTAACTACTTGGGAGCAGTTTGCCTTTCCCCACTTGGATCTGCGGATCAGGCCCTGTTCTAAGTGCCCCCATAATCCCCGTTCCGCGCTTGTAAGAGGTGTCCTTCTTCTCGCCCCCACCCTGTTTTTCAGAAGGGATGAAGATGAGAAGTTCGAAGCCTGAAGCCAATGGGATCCTCAA
This sequence comes from Podarcis siculus, assembly GCA_034642415.1. Taxonomy (NCBI): domain Eukaryota; kingdom Metazoa; phylum Chordata; class Lepidosauria; order Squamata; family Lacertidae; genus Podarcis; species Podarcis siculus. Next base: position 240,880 of record JAXCMG010000044.1, on the reverse strand, counting down.
GGGCAGCAGAGTGGTAAGGATCCTGCAGCCTGTCCTCCGCAAGCTGCAGTCCAGGCCCTTCTCCCGGTGGCCTGGTTTGCAAGTCGCACTCAGCCAAACCATGGTTAGCCGGGACCCCGAAACCCTGGTTCACCCTAAACCATGGTTTGGCCTCACCTCCTTCTTTTCCTTACTCTTTTGTCAGTTCTGGATCATAAGGCCTCTTCTGGTTGTAGCAAAGTACCCAGTAATCTTATACAGTGGTACCTTGGTTCTCAAACTTAATCCGTTACGGAAGTCCGTTCCAAAACCAAAGCGTTCCTAAACCAAGGCACGCTTTCCTATAGGAAGTAATGCTAAATGGATTAATCCGTTCCAGACTTTTAAAAACAACCCCTAAAACAGCAACGTAGCATGAATCTTACTCTCTAACAAGACCATTGATCCATAAAATGAAAGCAATAATCAATGTACTGTATTATTAAATAAATAAGACAATATTGTAGATGATGAAAATTATTTTTTTTTTCTTACTTGCTCTGATGATAGTCCTTGTTTGGATGGGGGGGCTTTTATCCATTTCCGCAGTCACACGATCAATCAATCAGTAGCTGAACTGGGTTCCACACAGTCACAAAAACAAATGAACCGAAAAAGCCTCAAAAACAAAAATGCAAAATAAAAAGCAAAACCAAAAGCGCCAAATACAGGGGTACCTCGGTTCTCGAACTTAATCCGTTCCGGAAGTCCGTTTGACTTCCAAAATGTTTGGAAACAAAGGCTTCAGATTGGCGCAGGCGCCCCGGAAACAATAGCCGACAGCCGCATCGGATGTTCGGCTTCCCAAAAAAATGTTGGAAACCAGAACACTTACTTCCTGGTTTTCAGTGTTTGAGAACCAAGGCGTTTGAGTACCAAGGTACCATTTTATTTCTTACAAATAAAAACACCGATTTGCCTTCCTTTGCCATCTTTTTGGGATGGCATCCCGTTCTCTGCTGGCTTTCGCCGCACATTTGGAGCCAAGTCCAAGTAGAACAACCTGCATTTTCCGGTTCTGAAGCCTTGCTGTTCACCCACAAATCTTCCTTCGTTCCCCTTTCTCAGGATGAAGACTTGAAATGGGTTGAAGAAAACATCCCGTCTTCCATGGCTGACGTGTAAGTTGTTGGTTTCCAACCTCTCAAATGCTTGTTTGTGGGCTGTCAACTGATTTATTGTTCAGCTGTGTAGCATTTAATCAAATAAGCAGGTCAGTGGTTTGGAAAGGCATTTTGTGCAAACGTTTTGCAAAGATAGCACTTTGAGGATTCTACTGCAGAATCCTCAAAGTGCTATCCTTGCAAAACATTTGCACAAAATGCATTTGGGGGGGCATTCACAATATTATTATTATTATTATTATTCTGCAGTAAAGGGAGTGTTCACAATTATTAATTATTATTATTAAAATTTATTAGTCCCTTTTTTGCCACAGCAACTCAGAAGCCTCATTAGACAGCAGCTGGGTGGCCATCTGTCAGGGATACTTTAGCTGAGATTCCTGCATTGCCGGGGGTTGGACTAGATATCCCTTGGGGTTCCCTTCCAACTCTACAGCTCTGTGATTCTAGACAGACCCAAGCTGACTTAATCCGCTCCCGAGTTTGACTCTCCAGTGAAAGACCTCAGTTTTAATTGCTCTGATTTTATCAGTTGACCCCTGCAGCCCCTATCTAGCAATATTACAAAAATTCACATTAATAATCCTCCTTTTCCCTCTTCCAGCGTGCTCCCTCCTTTGTTAGATTCTGACGAGGTAAGCCAAGTTCAGTTTTATTTGTGCATTTTGGCCTGATGGAGCAGGGCCCTTGCTATGTTTCATGTGATAGGCACACTGTGTCGGCATTCCTGGCGAAGCCATTGAGACTGCAACCCAGAACTGGATAAACCACCGCATTTTTCACCCCATAAGATGCACCTGACCATAAGATGCACCTAGTTTTTAGAGGAGGAAAACAAGAAAAAAAATATTCTGAACGAAACAGCGGATGTATAATTTTTGTGGTTCATGCTGTGGCCACAAACATGTGATTTGACAGTGAGTTTGGGGTAGCCCAGTGCAAAAATCTTGAGGATCCATGTGGATCCGTGCTTTGTAACCACATTTTTGCACCATTGCGGCCCCACAAAACAGTGGGTGTGTGATTTGTTTGGTGCAGGCTGTAGCCACGGATATGCTGTGTGATCTGATGGTGAATTTGGGGTGACCCAATGCAAAAATCCTGAGGATTCATGGGCTTTTACCTCCCCTCTTCCAGGCAGCCTCCTTTATTGCTAGAGTCCCTTATCTCTCTCCCGATCGCTTGCCGATCAGCTGCTTAGCGGCTTCCTTTCAACACCCCCTTCCCTCTTTCTTAAAATAAAAGCACAATCTGCTTTTCTCCCCTGGGCAATTCGGCTCCAGGGACCACAATTCGCTCCGTAAGATGCACAGACATTTCCCCCTACTTTTTAGGAGGAAAAAAGTGTGTCTTATGGAGCGAAAAATACGGTATGTCCGCTGAATACCCTTTATCTACTTAATCATAAAATAACTATGCATCAGTTCCTTTTTCCCACCCAGCATCTCCCAGACTGTTCCTCCAATTTGCTCCTGGGCAACGGCTGGTTTTAATGAACAAATACGCCCACAGAATTCAAGTTACATGGTTTTCCCAATCCCTCCTTATAGCGAATAATTTGCCAGTCCCGCCTGTGAGAACCATTGGCTGAGCTTCTGTGAGGTCACAGCAGTTAGAACTTTTTACAACCATCACGACAGAACTGCAAAGGAGCTCCTGCTCTTATCTGAAACATACTATAGTAAAACTTTTGTAAAAAGTGGATTTTCCCTTGTCTTCCCTCTCTCCACCCCCCCCCTCAAAAAACAGGAAATAGTGACCACGAAATTTGAAATGTCCAAAATGGAATGAAGTCTGGATCCGGCCGAGCCGCTCAGCCGCACTCTTTTCCTGGTGGATTTCGGAACGGACGAAGAGTCGCCGATGGTCGTCCTTTTCCCTTTTCTCCTTTTTACACATGCACATATATAATATATATACATATATATATATATATTTGTATATGGTCAAAATATTATTTTATTACTTTTTGGTGTTTAACTATGGAGCTCCGAGGCTTTTTGGGGGTTTGTTTGTTTTTTGGCCAGGCGAGGACCTTACGCCTGACCCCACCAGTTGGGGGGCAGGCGTGCAGCCGAGATCGCCAGCGCCCCCTGCTGGAGAGGAGGGGGATTGCGGGACAGTCGGACCGGTGTTACTTTCTTGTCGACTTCTTTCCCGAACCCTGTTTTGGATCAGGCCTTCTCGGATGGGGACCCTTTGTAGTGCCATTTTGTGTCCTTTGCCATTGGCCTCTGGGTACTTGTACAGTCGGGTCTCTTGACGCTGGCTTGGGACCCGAGTCGCTTGTGGGGACGGGGTGCAAAATTCTGGGGTAGGGAATGTGCACGAACCCAAAGTTTGTGCAGCTTCAAAGCTGCTTCTCTGACCGCATGGAAGCGCTTTAAGGGGAGCCATAAAATGGGCAGTCCTCTCTTTTTGGAGGAATCCTTAGAACAGGCACCCCCAAACTTGGCCTGCCAAATGTTTGGGACTACAGCTCCCATGACCCCTAGCTAACGGGACCAGTGGTCAGGGATGATGGGAATTGTAGTCCAAAACACCTGGAGGGCCGAAGGTTGGGGATGCCTGACTTAGGGGGGACAGCGGCTGGTTTTTTGCGGAGGGGACGCGGGCAAGGGGCACGCCCGACTCCGCAACGAAAAGGCGCAGGTTGGAAAGGCAGACTTTTATGGCCAAGGAGAGCATTGGGGCAGATCTATAGGGCGGGCAGATCTATAGGGCGGACAGGTTCGTTGATCTTTGGAATCAAGTTTCCCGCAGCAGCTAGCTGTGTTGAGCCGCAGGAAACTGTATGGAAAAAAGCCCCCGATTGGTTTATTTTAGGGGGTGGGGGGCATAAGGGAAACTGAGGATGGCGGGAAGCCATATGGGGAGCAGAGAGAGCCCAGCTTGCTTGAGAGCACGGCGCGGTTCTTGTCTCAACAACGGCAGCCTCAAAAGCACTTTTAAGTGTCCTTTGGGCAATAGCAGGCAGCAAACACCCTTTCCTTCCATGTTGGATCGGAAGAAAGATCGCCGCCCCCATCCTCCCCCCCCCCACCCTTTATTCCCAGGCCAGCCTTCTCCCTCCCCTCAATCTGATGCCCTCCAGATGTTCGGGACTACAACTCCCATCAGCTGCAGCCAGCACAGCTGTATATTGCAAAGGCTGATGGGAGTTGTGGGCCAGAACATTTTGCAGCCTCCTGGCCGGGGAAGGCTGCCCTGGGAGATCCTTCCTGGACCACTTGAGATATATATATATATGTTGCTTCCTGCCTTGATTCCGCATTCAAAAGATGCATTTTCTAAAAATAAAATATAGAATTCCACCCGGAGCGGTGTACAGACTTATCCCCTTGGGAAGCTTGCTCTTCTGAACAGCTTTTTTCACGTTCCCAAAAACTTCAGTCGGACTTTCTGATGTGACGCTTTCGAGGTTACCTGGATACGTGGGGAGGGAACGTCGGATTTCTTCTCAGATAAACCCTTTTATTTATTTTTGAAATTGTACATAAATCTTTGCGGAGGGAAAGCTGTGTGTGTTTTTATGCAGCCCTATTAAAAAAAAAAGAGGAACAAAAAGTTTACCCCCTAGAGAGTGTGTGTGTGTGTGCTGCGTTCCCCCGCGGGTTGGGGAGAAGGGGCAGAGGTTCACCGGGAGAGCAGCTGCTTTGAGTGCAGAAGGCACCAGGGTTTTGTCACACAGCGCCTCTAAACTTGAAAAGTCTCAGGTGAGAGGACAGGAGGTCCTGGGCTCAACAGAGAGTCCAGTACCACATTCTGGACTCCACCCCCCCCCCCAAAAAAAAATATGAGTCACAACGTATACCCAGTTCTGGTTGAGGGCAGCTGTTGCTCAGTGGTTAGAGCATCTGCTTTGCATTGCAGGTCCAATCCCCTTTAGCATCTCCTGAAACCCTGGAGAGCTGCTGCCAACCAGTGCAGTCTGCGTTGAGCTGGATGGACCAATGCTCTGACTCAGTAGAAGCTTCCTATGTTCCTAAAACCAGCCCTGCAAGAAGGCGAGGTACAAACAAGCAGACACAACCTTCATTGGAACAGGTTTAATTTTTGACACATCAAACCTCACCAGTCCTCCGCTCCTGTTCCTCTTGCCCACAGGCTCCGGAATAAAAGGGTCTTTTAAAAAATAAAAATGGGGGATGCCATAAGTTACTAAGGAATTAAGAGGGGAGGCTGGTGAAGGCAGGAGGGGAACGGAGGCACAGGCCTGGCCCCTGAACCAAGCCTTTAAAGCATGCTCTGTCAACCTGGTGCCCCCCAAATGCCTTGGACTTCAACTCCCACCCGTGCCGGGCAGGAGAACTGAGGTGCATGAGAATATGGCTAGAGGCTGTACTCGGAAAATATCTGGAGGGCACCAGGTTGGCGAAGCTTGCTTTCAAAGTTCTCTGCTCTCCCCAGGGACAGGGACCTCAAGGAACTTCCCTGCTGGACCCCAGCTCTCCTTGCTCCCGCTCTGCGGCCTTTGCCAGCTGCTCTGCTGCGGCGTCGATGGCAGCACCCACAATCTCCACCGCGGCCAGGTAGAGCCGCTGCTTGTCGTCCTCCTCTCCCGGCTCTGCCTCGGGTTCCTCCGTGGGCGATGGCAGCTTCCGCCCGGAGCTCCCTCTCCTTTGGCAGATTTCCCTTCCTCCGTCCTCAGCGGGAACCTGGCAGGGCCTTGACGGGGGTGGCCCCTCCTGAAGGCCTTGGCCTCTGGGTGGAAAGGAGGGAGGTGGCTCCAGGGGGGTCAGCAGGGTCTGTGGAAAGCTAGGAGATGGCACTCTTTCTTCCTCCGCGATGTGGGCCCTGGGAGCGTCGTAAGGGTCTGCTTCCATAGCATGGCTTGTGCCAGGTGGCGAGGCTGGCGGAGGAACCGAGCAGCTGCTAAGATGCAGCACTTCCTGCCGGATGTGTTGGGTCTCTCTGCTGGCGTCCACCACACGCCCATTCTCTCTGCTTTCGGGACTGCTTGCGGCGGAAACATCCCTTCCGTGCTTTTCCTTTGGCCCAACCACTGGGCTTGCCAGCAACTCGCTGTTCAGCCAGCCCAGATCTCTCGTCGCCATCAGCATGCCCTGCCCGCCTGGGTTCTCGGCAAGATCGGCGAGAGCCTGTTCCTCTCCGTCTGACTCCTCGGCCCAGTACCTGTAGTCTCCCAGCTCGGGGGCCTGGTCCGTGATGTCTTCCGCCTCTACTCCGTCCCCCCCAGGAAGGTGGCAAGTTCCCCTCCACTTGAAAACGCCCCTGAGGCCTCGACTCTCTTCCCGAAGCCGCCTTCCCTCGCTCAAGAAAGTACAGAGCTCGTCCACTTCCCGTTCAGTCGCAGGGTCCGAAATATCGTCCTCTGCCCGCCCATGGATCTCCAGCCCACACCTGGAGCTCAGGTGCTCGCCTTCATCCTCCTCTTGAGTTTCACCCATGTCGGATGCAAGAGTTTTGTCCTCCGCGGCCAAAAAACGGGGGGATCCGTCCACCCTGGCGATGGGCGAGGTTTCTGGCTCCGCGGGGAGGCGAATATCTCGTTCTTCCACCGCCTTAGGACTTCTCTTGCTCTCTGGGAGAACCGACCTTTTCTTGGCTCTGGATCTCAGCATGGCCCTGAAAGCTCTCCATGGCTTCGTCACCCACCAGCCGACAAACCTGTCCACCGGATCGACCGCTGCCGTCTCTGCGATGGAGCTGGGCTCTGCCGGACTTGGGGCCTTGGCTCTGGGTGTCCACCTTAGAGGAGACTCCCCTTGCGGGTCGGCGGTTCTGCTGAGGGCGGCCACAGGCCCGCACCGGACTCTCGCCCTCTGGGCCGGTGATGCCGGTGGACCGGTGGGCGACTTTTTCAGGCACAGGAGTTTCCTGAGGAGAGAGGTGCCACTTTTCCCTCGCACGGATTCCTCATCAGAGTCCGGACCTCGGGCGTCTTCCCACGTGGCCGGCTTCCGGACGGCCTGGATGGGGCTCTCGTGAGTGGCCTCCATGCAGAGGCGGCTCTTGGGGGCCACCTGAGGCGGATTGGCGGCCCCTTTCCTCTTCAGCCAGAACGGGCACCTACGCTGGAAGAAAGCCCTTTCGGAGGGATACGGTTCTCCCGCCTCAGGTTTGCTCGTGGACCCCCCAGCCCCGGGAGAAGGCCTTGAATTTAGGCTTTTTCTTGACACTTCCCCTCCCAGCGAAGGGAGTTTGTTGATATCATAAGATAAGGTAAGGTGGGCCTCTGTTATCCTCTCGGAGGTCTGCATGTTTTGTTCCTTGCCTGGAGCTTTGGTTTGTTTTTGTCCCTTGCTCCCGGGATGGCTTTTTTTTTTTTTAATTGATGCTGGTGGTGTTTCTAGTCCTGAGCGTTTCTCGGCTCACTTGCCTCCATCTGCAGTCAGCCTCCTTCAAAACTTCATGGCTCTTAATCCAGGCTGGAGCTGGTATTGAAACTCACATATTTCTTCTTCAAATAACAGCTGCCAATAGGTTTTTTGGGCGGTGGAAGGGGGACAGGGCGAGCAGCAGGACAGTGTTCCTCCATCAGGTATTTCCCTGCCAAAATTTATATTACCATCTGCAGCGTGTCCACAGGCTCTGCTGTTTCTCATGTGGATGTAGAAAAGGCTTGGAAGCAGGAGGGGGCATTCCTTTCCCAGGCTTCCTGCAGAACGACACAAAATAAACATGTCCACTGAACAAATAATTAGGAAATTTATACAGCCAGTTTTTGAGAAACGTCATTCTGGGGGATGGCTGCACATACCCTGAGTGGCGAGCCCACTGAGGATTCCCCACAAAACCCCCTTTTAGGGCAGAGAAACAGACTTTGGAAGGCTCTCGCTTCAGTCCCTGGAATCTTCAGAAAGAGCCCGTTTCTAGTCCTGCCTGGAGATGTTGAACATGCTGCATGCACAGATGATGCTCAGCATCCTTGCTAGGCTCCTCCTCCGATGATCACGAACGAGCCAGCAGTAAATCACACTCTGCAAGTTGGAGTTAATTCTCTATTAGGGAGGTCTTGCCCCATGGATCAGTTGCCCTGCCTCCACACAGCCATCTAAGTCCCGTCCTTTCCAGTGCTTTCCCCAAGCAATCAGAGACTGTGCCTAGGTGCAGCCAACCTCTCCACCCTTTTCATGCCTCTTTTGGTCCTGGGAGACCAGCTGGGAGGGGAGCTTGTTGCAGCAGGAGGGGGAGATCTCTGTGACTCTTCATCAGCCTGACCCATCTCTGCCTCTTGGCCCCTCTCCTCTCCAGCCTCTGAGTCTAGACTGCTCTCTGCCACAGCCTCTTCCTGCTCACTAAGCCCTGTTGCCTCTCCAGCTCCCAACACCACTTCCTCCCCATCTGCTCCCTCTTCCCCCTCTGATCGCTCAACGTTGTCCCACCCCCACCCCCTGGCTCTGGACCTCCCTCCCATGGGAGGCTCCCCAGCCAGTTCTTCCCACCATTCCTCTGCATCCAACCAGTCCATGAGACCAGTCTTTGAAGCCACTTGATTTCTTACGCCCAGGTGCCCCTCCACCTCTCTTCAGAAGCCACACACACACCCCCGCTAGGAATCCTGGTGTTGCTGCTTGAGACGAACAGGCCAAACTCCCTCTGCGTACATTTTGTTTTGCCTTGACGGCTGGACTTGGTTTTCCTTCTGCAAAGCCGGGAGCCGCATCTATTTCTGGCCAGAATCCCAGCTGTTTTCCTAGCGAGCCGGAGAACATTGCTCAGCGACCCTTATGGCTCTGCTCATATTGAGGAAGGCTGAGCTCAGCAAGAGATTGAGCGAGGGAGGGAGGGAGCGGGGAAGAGACCTTGCATTTGTGCTCATTCTTGAAGGATTAGGGAGCAAGGCTAGCCTGATTCGAGCCCTTGGAAACTAGCAAGCACACTTCTGAGCATGTGCAGAGAGTCATCTCTGCCTCGCCACTTTGCAAACACAAGCTGCCTCCGGGCATATTTTGTTGGAAGACAAGGTGCATGCGTAGCTCAGTTGGTTAGAGCGTGGTGCTGAGAATGCTAAAGTCGCAGGTTCTATCCCCGTATGGGACAACTGCATATTCCTGCATTGCAGGGGGTTGGTCTGGATGACCCTCAGGGCCCCTTCCAACCCCACAATTATATATAAGGATTTGAGCTCAAAAAAGCCCCCAAAAGGTGACTTCCAACAACACCAAGCAGGCAAATTCCTCCTGGTTTACCTTTTCACAGCCCTATTTATTTAATAAAATCATAGAATTGTAGAGTAGGAAGGGACCACTATGGTCATCTAGTCCAACCCCCGACAAGGCAGGAATCCTTTGCCCAACGTAGGATTTGAATCCATGATTAAGATTCTCATGCTCAGCCGATGAATTTAAAAAATATATTTTTGCTTCATTTCGTAAAATGTATACAGCTCTTGATTGTAAAACACAAAAAACCTCAAAACAATATTATCAATAGGAAGAATTATATATATATATTTTGCGACTTTCAAAAACCCCAGTAGCTCAGTCGGTAAACTATGGGACTCTTCATCTCAGGATCCAGGATTCAAGCCCCATGTTTGCCCGAAAGATTCCTGCAATAGCCTAAAAACAGATTCCCCAACCTGGAGACCTCCAGCTGTTTGGAACTACAAGTCCCATCAGCCCCAGAGTGCCCAAGAATGCCTAAGGCAGGGCCTGAGAATGGGGGGGGGGGCTGGATGTGTGCAGGGAGGGCTGTGGGAATCTGGCACCTCGATTTGCAACCTTCCCCCCACCCCTCGCCCAGTCCTTTAATCCTGGGGAGGAAGAGGGCGCACGGGGCGCGGCGGTGGGGAGACAGAAGGCGGCGACCCCCGAGCAGCTCCCGTCCTCTGGGGCTTGTAAGGCGGGGTGGGGGCACGAGGAAGCGTCGTTCCCCCCCCCCCCGGCTTGACTCCTCCGCCTCCAACCATGCCATGGACGTCCTTGCTTCCCAAGGACTTTGCAGCCCAGCGAGGCAGCTGGGTCCGTGCGCGCACAAGATGTGCGCAAAGATGCTCGCAGCATCCTGGCCCTGCCTGCTGCTGCATGGGGACCCTCTCCTCCAGAGGTGACCTTCATCTCCCCAGCTGGATCTACACCCCCTTCCCCCCCCCCCAGCGATCGCACTGCACCCCCTTTACCTGACTGATGCCCAGCTGATGCCCAGAGCATCCGTGCCAGCCTTGCAGCGGCGGCGGGAAGAAAGACGGGCGCAGCCGGCTCCGCTTGCTTCTCCTTCCCAGGAGCCCCTCCCGCTTCCCTCCGCACGTACCGTGGGGAGACTCGCCGCGTACCGGGCTCCGCCACCGGCCCGAGGCTCTCCCTGCTCCGCGCCTGGCGCTCCCGGCCGAGCGGAGCAGCAGCCTCGGACGCCCGGCCCCCGTGGCAACATCTGGAGGCCGCGCACGGGAAGGCGCCCTTCACACGTTCCCGCGTGACACGCAGGTCCCCACGGGCCCAGACCCCGCCCCGCCCGCCCGCTCTCTCCTTCGCGGCCTGTAGGAAGGGGCTAAGCGGCACGCAGGCACCCCCACCGATTTCCACAGCGACCTGGCTGCGGCTGGAAGGGGATTCACGCGTTTTGCAGGAACGTGGGAATGGAGGGGGGGATTGGGAGGAGGAGACGATCCTAAGGTGGGATGGAATGGAAGCCCAGCAAGCAAACACCAGGCCTCTTTTTCTCCTCTTGATGGCAAATATATTAAAGAAGGGGTCGTGGAATGAAGGGGTCATATACATGCTCAGTTCTGGTGGCGTCTGGCTTCTCTGAAGGCAGGAGGTGTATCTTCTCTGGCTGTTTGCTGGGCACTAGCTTGTTCATGTTCAAGCAGAGTCTGTGGCAGCAAAATGTTCTGCAGAAAAGGCCCCCCGGAATTCCAGATGTTGCCACGTCTAGCGAGGGAACGTGGCTCGGTGGAACACAGCAACGGAAGAGCAGAGGCTGCCAGAATTACCACCTAAGGTCCTGCGTTTCAAAATGCAGCCGCCTGCGATCTTCGGAACTCCTAGCCTCAGGGTGATGTACGCAGACGCACTGAACTTAATGGGGATGGCTAACCGAGGTTCCTTGACTTCTGTGACTCTGGAAGAAAGGCGGTGTGCACATCATATGTTTAAAGCACACCCAAACCCAGGAATCCTGGGTATAGCCGTTTGTCAAGGGTGCTGGGAACTGTAGTTCTGTGAGATGCATACTACAGTTCCCAGGATTCTTAGGAGGAAGGGAATGTGCCCCAAACGTATGGGGCATGCGTAGCTGGATACAAGTTCCATCTTTTTAAAGAACAGTTAAATGAATGGAGGAGAATGGGCCTAACAGTGAATATTTGTGTTAACAACTAATAATTGAACACTTGGGGGTGGGGTTAATTTTCTCTCCTTTCACCACGTGGTACAGCCCATCTCTGAGCAGATGCAGCCAGCACTGCACTGCAGGAACAGATTCTGGAACCCGCCGGAGGAAGAGCCTGTGGAACTCCCAGAGACAACTTTCCTCTCTCCATGCATTATGAAGAGTCCATGCCTCACCAGCACTCCCTGCCTTCTAAGTGGGTGGTGGCCCACTGTACGTGAGCATGAGGTGGAAGGATCTGGCGTAGCGGTTTTCCTGGAGGCAGGAGAGCTCTGACGAGAGCTCCGACGGGTACAGAGGGAAGGGGCTGGCCAGGAACAGCAGCAGCAGCAGCAGGATGGCGCTGAGGATCATCACCGTCCTGTTCCATATGGCGGGGAGTCTGGGGGGCTTCTGGGCTCGGAGGCAGGAGATGATCGAAGGCTCTTGTAGGCTGGATCTGGAAGGAGAAGCAAATGGTTCCGATTCGTAAATCTGGTTGTTGGGACACTTCTTTGAATAATAATAATAAAAAATAATATTTTATTTATATTCCGCCCTCCCAGCCAAAGCCGGGCTCAGAGTGGCTAACAACAGTAAACGAATACAGCATTCTTTATGGATTTAGGTAAAGGGACCCCTGACCATTAAGTCCAGTCGCGGAGGACTCTGGGGTTGCGGCGCTCATCTTGCTCTATAGGCTGAGGGAGCCGGCGTTTGTCCGCAGAAAGCTTCCGGGTCATGTGGCCAGCATGACTAAGCTACTTCTGGCAAAGCAGAACAGTGGACAGAAATGCTGTTTACCTTCCCGCCGCAGTGGTATCTATTTATCTACTTGCACTTGACATGCTTTCGAACTGCTAGGCTGGCAGGAGCAGGGACCGAGCAATGGGAGCTCACCCCGTCGTGGGGATTTGAACCGCCGACCTTCCAGTCGGCAAGCCCTAGGCTCAGTGGTTTAGGCTCAGTGGTGGCGCTGTGGTTTAGACCACAGCGCCACCCGAGTCCCTATATTACATTATTGTTATTGTATATTACATTAAAGGTAAAGGTAAAGGGACCCCTGACCATTAGGTCCAGTCATGGACGACTCTGGGGTTGCGGCGCTCATCTCGCTTTATTGGCTGAGGGAGCCAGCATTTGTCCGCAGACAGTTTTTCCGGGTCATGTGGCCGGCATGACTAAGCCGCTTCTGGCGAACCAGAGCAGCGAAAGGAAATACTGATAACCTTCCCACCAGAGCGGTACCTGTTTATCTACTTGCACTGGTATGCTTTCAAACTGCTAGGTTGGCAGGAGCAGGGACTGAGCAATGGGAGCTCACCCTGTCGTGGGAATTTGAACCGCCAGCCTTCTGATCAGGAAGCCCAAGAGGCTCAGTGGTTTAGACCACAGTGCCACTCGCATCTTTATCGCTTACCCCTGCTCAATGGTGATTGCGATTTCTGCTGGCCGGGAGTCGAGGTGCTCCTTCTTGCAGATCTATGAAAACAGGCACAGAGAGTGAAAAGGAAAAGCAGGCACTATCTGTTCAGAGCTCCCAAGAGGGCAATAAACAAATAGAAAATTAGTTTTCGTTGGTGGCGAGAGAGACTGGGGGCCATGGTTGGTTTGCCTTCATTTACAGTGGCACCTTGGTTCTCAAACTTAATCCATTCCAGAAGTCCGTTCCAAAACCAAGGTGTGCTTTCCCATAGAAAGCGCTGCAAAACGGATTAATCCATTCCAGGCTTTTTAAAAAAACCTCTAAAACAGCAATTTAAAATGGATTTTACTATCTAACAAGACCATTGATCCATAAAATGAAAGCAATAAACAATGTACTGCAGTCACACGATCAATTAATCAGCAGCTGAACTGGGTTCCACACAGTCGCAAAAACTACAACAAAAGAGCCGCAGAAGCAAAAACACACAATAAATAGCAAAAAACAGACAAGACCTCAGCGTAATATTCAAAAAGGAAGTGTGGCACTCAAATTGGAAGCGTAACACTCAAAACAGAGCACGTTTGACTTCCGAAAAAGGTTCACAAATCAGAACACTTTCTTCTGGGTTAGCAGTGTTTGGGTTCCAAGTTGTTTGAGTACCAAGGCATTTGAGAACCAAGGCACCACTGTATTATGTTCCCACGGAGGACCTTAAGGTCCACAAATGGCAACATTTTGGAGGTCACAAGGTGGTTAGACTGGTCTCAACTAGGGCCAGTATCTGGTGGAACACTCTTCACAAGAGACTAGGGCCCTGCGGGACTTGACATCTTTCCACAGGGCCTGCAAGAGAGAGCTGTTCCACCAGGCCTTTGGTTTGGACTCAGTCTGACCCTTATGTTTCCTGACCCTTATGGTTTTGATCTGTGGGCTACTTTTAAAATGAGGCTGCATTTTAAATTGCATTTTAACCTGTATTTTACCTTGTGTTTTTTTTCTTTTCCTATTATGTTTTTACTGTAATTTTATTGGTGTTAGCCGCCTTGAGCCCGGCTCTGGCTGGGGAGGGCGGGGTATAAATAAACATATTTATTATTATTATTATTATTATTATTATTATTATTATTGCAAGGAGATGCCACCAGGGCTAAAGTCTGGTAGGAAGCACAAGCTCAATGGGCCTCCGAAATCCAGAGGGGTGGAAGTGGCTGGCGGTTGTCCAGTGTTACCCAAAGAAAGCACTCTGCACATGCTCAGAAGTGCAATCCTTACAGCTTCAGGATCTCCAACCATTCCTTTCTCGGTTGCAGCCCAAGGCAGCCAAGCCACAAGGATCCAGGGATTTGTTTCCCAGGGTTCCCAACCTATCAACTGCTTACCTGTTCAACGTTGCTGGCTGGGGTTGGCCGAGTTGTCTTTTTTGCCCGTTGCTGTGACTTCTGCCTCTTTGGTCGTTTCCCGCTTGCCTGGGATTGCACTGGGAATTGCAGATTGAGGACACGTAGGGAGACAGGCCCACAAGTCCCAGTGACCTGCAGAGTGGACCGTAAGATGATAAGGTGCTGCCCTCTATGGAACCAGATCATTGGTCCATCTAGTTCAGTGTTGGCTACACTGGCAGGCAGCAGCACGATTTATTGCCCAGGACTGAACCTGGGACCTTCCCCTGTTATTTGGAGCACCTGCTTGGCATGCAGAAGGCCTTGGGCTCCATCCCTGCCATCTCCAGGTAGGGCCAAGATGGGAAAGGCTCAAACCCTGGACAGCCACTGACCCTCAGAGTACACCAATATTTCTCAAACCTGAGTCCCCGGTTGTTGTTGGACTACAACTCCCATCATCCCTAGCTAGTGGGATGAGTGGTCAGGGATGATGGGAGTGTTGACATGCAGAGGGGCTGGGAGGCCAGCTGGCAAGCCCAGCTCGGACATCTCCTTCCATCGGCCCGTGCTCTGACGTAAATCAGTGACTCGAACTTCAAAAGCCAGGGCATGCAATTAGCAGAGTGAGGCCACTGGTCCCATCACCTCCTGGCAAATAGAAGGGGAAGAAATGGAGGCAGTGAGAGATTTTACTTTCTTGGGCTCCATGATCACTGCAGATGGTGACAGCAGCCACAAAATTAAAAGATGCCTGCTCCTTGGGAGAAAAGCAATGACAAACCTAGACAGCATCTTAAAAAGCAGAGACAGCACCTTGCCAAAAATGGTTCGTATAGTTAAAGCCATGGTTTTCTCAGTAGTGATGTATGGAAGTGAGAGCTGGACCATCAAGAAGGCTGATCGCAGAAGAATGGATGCTTTTGAATTCTGGTGCTGGAGGAGACTCTTGAGAGTCCCATGGACTGCAAGAAGATCAAACCTATCCATCCTTAAGGAAATCAGCCCTGAGTGCTCCCTGGAAGGACAGATCCTGAAGCTGAGGCTCCAAGACTTTGGCCACCTCCCGAGAAGAGAAGACTCCCTGGAAAAGACCCTGATGTTGGGAAAGATGGAGGGCACAAGGAGAAGGGGACGACAGAGGATGAGATCGTGGGACAGTGTTCTCAAAGCTACCAGCCTGAGTTTGACCAAACTGTGGGAGGCAGTGGAAGACAGGAGTGCCTGGTGTGCTCTGGTCCAGGGGGTCACAAAGAGGCGGACACAACTAAACGACTAAACAACAACAACAACTGCACACACAGAAGTAGGCATGAGGCATAAGTCATGCTACAGCTACAGATTTATTGAACATAAATCAGAACAAAGAAACATGTTGTCTCTCTCATGTCGTCTCTGAGAGAACAGCAAAAGCAAAAGCTATAGACAAAGGGAAGTTCCCAGTAGACTGTGCTGGAATGTAAGCAGACATGCAACATGCAACAATTTCATGTCTCTTCCTTAAGGTGGAACAGAATTCTCACTAGGGAGTAGTGGACTCGAGTTTGAGAAACACTGGTGTACACCATCTTTCCTTGACCTGGTGCCCCCCTCCAGATGTTTTGGACTACATCCCCCATCAGCCCTTAGCCAGCACAGTTACGGGAGTTGCCATCCCAAGAGCAGCTACTGACAGTAAGAGCTGTTCGACAGTGGAATTTGCTGCCAAGGAGTGTGGTGGAGTCTCCTTCTTTGGAGGTCTTTAAGCAGAGGCTTGACAACCATATGTCAGGAGTGCTCTGATGGTGTTTCCTGCTTGGCAGGGGGTTGGACTCGATGGCCCTTGTGGTCTCTTCCAACTCTTCTATGATTCTATGATTCTAAGAGCTTGGAGGGCACCAGGTTGGAGGAGCCTGGTGCAGAGAAGGCACAGCCAGATGGAGCAGGAGATTCCTGCCCCCAATATAGACGTTCTCTACAACCCGAGATGTTCTTGTCCTGCTCCATCGGAAGAACTTACTTGTTCCACCTCCAGCTTCCCTCCCATCTTCTCCCGGCAGCTCTGGCCCAGCCAAGTCTCAATCCGTTGGGGGTCAAATCCCATCGGTTCTGCTTGGCGGGGGCTCCCTTTCTCTGGCGGCCCATTTTGGGGGTGCTGACATCCCTGGAGCTCCCATGAGTGCGACGTTCCTACCAGAGAAGGCAGCAAGAACATCAGATCAGGGCGGAAATCCTGTCCCTAAAGTGGAACTCCAGTCTCCAGAGTAGATGGTCACAGAGCGCTGGCAAACAAGAAGGAAATGGACATGCCTGGTCTTTATTGAGAATTTGTTTCTCATTTGCTTGCGGGCAGGTTATACGGCATTGAGCATCCATCCTGAGTTGCTTGTGTGGTGGTTATAGGTCTTCCGTTAACCCATGGATAGGCAAACTAAAGCCCGGGGGCCGAATGTGGCCCAATCGCCTTCTCAATCCAGCCCGTGGACGGTCCAGGAATCAGCGTGTTTTTACATGAGTAGAATGTGTGCTTTTATTTAAAATGCATCTCTGGGTTATTTGTGGGGCCTGCCTGGTGTTCTTACATGAGTAGAATATGTGCTTTTATTTAAAACGCATCTCTGGGTTATTTGTGGGGCATAGGAATTCATTCATTTTTTCCCTTCAAAATATAGTCCGGCCCCCCACAAGGTCTGAGGGACAGTAGACCGGCCACCTGCTGAAGAAGTTTGCTGACCCCTGGACTTTAACCAGTCATTTATCCACACTTTCAGCACATTTTCCCCATCACTTTCCTAACTGCGTTAATTAATAACAACAACAATAAATTATACTCCGACTTTTCCCCTGACAGGATTCAAGTCAGCTTAGAGATAAAAACAAGAACCACTAAAAACACAGTAAAAACAATAATTAAGAAACAATTGTGGCCGTTTTCACACCAGAGTGCTTTCATATACTATAAGTGGGCAAAAATCTAAACTTCCAGTACGTCATTGACTCGGTCTCGCCAAATGCTGGCAATCTGGAGAAAGCCAGACTTTACACACCGGCTGAAAACTTCTATTTTGCCAAGTCTGTGCTGGCAATTAAGAGCACATCTTTCAAAATAATCATGTGGTTTCTGATTTTGACTTTCCATATGGTTTTTCCAATTTGTATGGTTTTATGTCCCCTTGTTGTAAACTGTTTTGATTTTGTTTTAATGAAATAACAGCATGAAAATGTTTTTAAAAATAAGTTCCAGGCACACCCAAAGGGATGATTCATCTTATTAAACCAGCATCTCCTTTAAAAAGACCCTGGGAGATCAAATGCAAGGACTTACCAGAACTGCACCTTTTTATTTCCTGGTCTGTGACGGAGGAACTGAATTGATCCGACTCCACTTGGAAGCCATTCTGCACCTGTAAGAAAGGAGGGGAAAGATGGGGGCAGTTATGAAACCACAAGGAAAACGATTAAATTGGCAAGAAGAACGGCAAGATTTTGGGGTGGCGGAATCGGCCATTCTGAAAACCAGATAGGGTAGGGAGGAGGGGTTACGTGGCATGGGGTGAACATGGTTAATCTGTGGAACTCTCTCCCACTGGAAACAGTGATGGCCACCAGTTTAGATGGTTTAAAAGACAATGGGGCAAATTCCTGGAGGAGGAGTCTTATCCATGGCCACTAGCCAGGATGGCTATTGCTCACCCTCCACATTCAGAGGCAGCTTCTGGGTACCAGTTTCTGGAAACCACCAGAGGGGAGAGTTGCTCTTGCACTCGGGTCCCGCTTGCGGGTTTCCCAGAAGAGACATCTGGTTGGCCCTGATGGCTTTCCCCAGCTTGGCACCCTCCAGATGTTTTGGACTACAACTCCCATCAGCCCCAGCTACGAGGCAGTAACTGGCCCAAGGTCACCAGGTGAGCTTTGTGACTGAGTGGGGATTCGAACCCTGCTCTCCCAGGTCCTAGTCCACGCATGGCCACTGTGAGAAGAGGGTGCTGGACTAGGTGGGCCACTGGTCTGATCTAGCAGGCCAGCCTAAAACATCGTTTTGTTGCTGTATATACCGATTTTAGGCAGAAAAGTGAAGCCTCCATATTCCTGCTGTCTCCTCCTACCAAGCCCTGGGAGTAAGACCTCTTCCACCCACCCACCCCAGCCATTCCCAAATGCTTACAGAAATGTCTTCTTGGCTGCTGCATCTCAAAGGCAAGGAACGGGATGCACAAACAGAAGGCCGGCACTTCCGGCGAGGTTCTTCCCACTGGCCCAGACCTGCAGGATAACAATACAGGTGAAAGGAACCCAGCTGCTGTCCAATCTATCAGTGACCAATATCTGCTTCTGTTTTCTTTAAAAAGTCAACTTCCAGCCCTTATGAGCCTTCCCCAGCTTGGCACCCTCCAGATGTTTGGGGACTACAACTCCCATTATCCCTAGCTAATAGGGCCAGTGGTCAGGGGTGATGGGAACTGTAGCTCCAAAACAGCTGGAGGGCCAAGATTGGCCATGCCTGTCCTAGCCCAACAGTCTAACCACAGTGCCTCTTCTGCGGTGAAAGACTCATAGAGCTGAAGGTGCTGTTTGATGGCTGTATAAGGTAAAGGGACCCCTGACCATTAGGTCCAGTCGCGGACTGTGGCGTTTGCCTCCTAGGATGGGTCAAGTAAAGGGCTAAAATGGGTGTGATATGATTGGCCAGTGAGAATGCAAGGGGGGAGTAAAAGATAGAGTGGGAGGTTTTGAAAAGTCAGTTGAGATTTGTCACTTGGGAGTTGAGGCTTGGGTGTTGGAGAAGGGAGAGGGTGGAATAAGCAGTGGCTTGGTAGAGTTGTATTGTGAGAGAGAGAGAGGAATTGTTAGGTTGAGTCAGATAGATAGTTGGAATAATCAGTTTGGAGTAGTTAGGAACTAAGATTAGGAAACTGACACAAGAAAAAAACCCTGTAACCATACGCTTGTTCCTGCATTTAAAAATAAACTTGATTATTTGTATATGTTAACAACTGTCTGGACTGTGTGTCCCCGTGAGAAGCGGGGTGGTGGCAGCGAAGAAAGCTAACGCAGTGGTGGCACAGGGTCAATAGACCGTCAAACGTCTGGGGGCCCTGTGTGATCGCCACATGGATGACTCTGGGGTTACGGCGCTCATCTCGCTTTATTGGCCGAGGGAGCCGGCGTACAGCTTCCGGGTCATGTGGCCAGCAGGACTAAGCCGCTTCTGGCAAACCAGAGCAGTGCACGGAAACGCCGTTTACCTTACCACCAGAGCGGTACCTATTTATCTACTTGCACTTTGACGTCTGTCGTGGGGATTCGAACTGCCGACCTTCTGATCGGCAAGCCCTAGGCTCTGTGGCTTAGACCACAGCGCCACCCCTGTCCCTGTTTGATAGCTGTAGGTGCTCAGAAACTCTGAAACAAATGATGGGGGTGGAGACGATGGTGATGATGATGATGATGATAGTAATAGTAACAACAACAACAAATAATTTCTTATACCTCTCCCATCTGACTGGGTTGCCCCGGACTCTCTGGGAGGCATCCAACAAAAATACAGCATCAAAAATTAAAAGCTTCCAACGACAGGGCTGCCTTCAGATATATTCTAAAAGTTGTGTAGTTCTTTGTCTCCTTGATATCTGAAGGGAAGGAGTTCCACAGGGCGGGTGCCACCACTGAGAAGGCCCTCTGCCTGGTTCCCTGTAACTTGGCCTCTCGCAGTGAGGGAACCGCCAGAAGGCCCTCGGAGCTGGACCTCAGTGTCCGGGCAGAATGATGGGGGTGGAGACGCTCCTTCAGGTATACTGGGCCGAGGCCATTCAGGGCTTTAAAGCTCAACACTTTGAATTGTGCTTGGAAACGCACTGGGAGCCATTGTAGGTCTTTCAAGACCAGTGTTATGTGGTCTCGGCGGCCGCTCCCAGTCACCAGTCTAGCTGCCGCATTCTGGATTAGTTGTAGTTTCCGGGTCACCTTCAAAGGGAGCCCCACGTAGAGCGCATTGCAGTAGTCCAAGTGGGAGATAACCAGAGCATGCACCATCTGGTCAGACAGTATGCGGGCAGGGAGGGTCTCATCCTGCGTACCAGATGGGCCCTTGTTCCTGTGTCATGATTCTACCCAGCTCCATACCCCCAAAGCAGGGGGCCCTCCCTCCCTCCCAGGCCACGCCTACCTGTGATGGCGCTGGAGTATGAGGAATCCTCTTCGTCATGCGATGTAGATCCCCCTATATCCACAGAAGGATCCCACTCCAGATCCACGATTGCCTCCACAGCGGGAGTTGGCTGCTGGCGGTGCAGAGAGGGGTTCTTTGGGGTCGACTGGCGCATGGGGGCAGCAGGAGGCTGGGTCGGGCCATCCAGGGATTCTTCCGCGAGGGACTCAGACTCCAAATCACTGTCCCGGTCCGACAGCCACTCGTCCTCAAAGACCTGGGGGCAAGGTAATATGTTCAGGAGAGAAAGAGAGAGATCTGCAGACATGGAAGAGTTATCGTCCACTTAAAGAAATCTCAGGCAGTAAACTCACGGCACCTTCAATGCCCATTTGCAACACATCCTTTCCCTAGAGGAATTCTGAGCGCTGTAGTTTTCCCCTCACAGAGTTACAATTCCCAGCTTAGCCCAGGATTCTTTGAGGGGAAGAACGAGCTTTGCATGTGCTTTCAAGATATAGTGCCGTGGGTTCCTAAAGAGATGTCACAGATTGAATCTGGCAATATCTCTGCAAACATGCTCCCAGTCCGTTTCCGAGCACAATTCAAAGTGCTGGTGTTGACCTTGAAAGCCCTAAAAGGCCTCAAAGGCCCAGGATACCTGAAGGAGCATCTCCACCCCCATCGTTCTGCTGGACACTGAGATCCAGCTCCAAGGGCCTTCTGGCGGTTCCCTCCCTGCGAGAAGCAAAGCTACAGGGTACCAGGCAGAGGGCCTTCTCAGTGGTGGCGCCCGCCGTGTGGAACACCCTCCCACCAGATGGCAAGGAGAACAACAACTACCAAACTTTTAGAAGACATCTGAAGGCAGCCCTGTTCAGGGAAGCTTTTAATGTTTGATGTATTACTGTATTTTAATATTTGGTTGGAAGCTGCCCAGAGTGTGAACTTAACCTAATCCTGATCTGCGGCTCGCCTTCTCCAATGCCTTGATTGGCATATCGGATTCCCTCTCCCTCTTCCTGAGCAAGGGAGACCCCCGGTACTTACCAGCCGCATGCTGACCAGTCGTCCCTGGAAGCGGAAGACTCTGCGGAAGACCTCCTGGCAGAAGCAGCTCAGGTCCTGCAACTCCTCCTCCAAGACCTCCGCGTCCTCGGGCTGGCTCTTCTGGATCAGAGCTTCCCCGTGCACCAGCAGGTGGTCAATGCGGTCTGCATTGGCCTGGACGTCTTGCTGGAATGCCTGGACGTCAGGAAAGAGAGAGGCAAAGGGTTTAATCCCTTAGCTGGTTTTGGACTACAGTTCCTATCACCCTCCCTAGCTAGTAGGACCAGTGGTCAGGGATGATAGGAGGCAGTGATTGCCATCAACCTGGATGGCTTTAGATGTGTATTTCAGTCTGTTTTTAGTGTACTGGCGATTTTAATTTTTTTTAAATACAGTATTTTAACTTGCTGCTTTCTTTTTCTTTTTTTTTCTTTTTTATACGTTTTAATTAATTTTTTTACATATCAAATCCAACAGTCATACAACATAACTTCTCATCTTAGACAATATTTTTAGACTTCCGTCAACACCTCTGATGATTTTCCGTTCTTTATCACTTATTATGAATTTCTTAATTTCATATTACCTTTAATTGTCCTTAACTAATAATTCTCCTCATTATCTTTTTTGCAATATTTCAAATAATTCACCTTACAAAACTTCTTGCAAACCTACTAGCATAATCTGCTTTTCAAATCACAATTGCTTTTCAAATAGTCCGTAAATTTACTCCAGTCTTCTGAGAATCGCTGGTCCTGCAGCTTTCAAATCCTTCCTGTTAATTTATCTAATTCTGCATAGTCCATCAATTTCATCCTCCATTCTTCTTTCATTCATAGTTCTTCTTGCTGTTCTCAACTGTCTTTACTGATAATTCTATGGGGGTTTTCCCCCTATTTCTAAACTGTTTTACTTTTTTAAGAACTCAAGCAAAACTTATGTCTTTTATGTTGTTTATGTTTGTTATAAATTTGAAAAACCAATAAAAAATTTTTTTGGGAAAAAAGAAATCAAGGAAAATATACATTTTTATGCAGTGCTGTTTTCTGGGGGTATTCAAAGGTATGCAGTACCGACACCTTCCCCCCCCAAAATGTTAAAATTGTGGCACTTCCTGTAACAACTTCATGGCGAGTAAGGTAAAGGGACCCCTGACCATTAGGTCCAGTCGTGGCCGACTCTGGGATTGCAGCGCTCATCTCGCTTTACTGGCCGAGGGAGCCGGCGTACAGCTTCCGGGTCATGTGGCCAGCAGGACTAAGCCGCTTCTGGCGAACCAGAGCAGTGCACGGAAACGCCGTTTACTTTCCCGCCAGAGCGGTACCTATTTATCTACTTGCACCTTGATGTGCTTTCGAACTGCTAGGTTGGCAGGAGCAGGGACCGAGCAACGGGAGCTCACTCAGTCACAGGGATTCGAACCGACCTTCTGATCAGCAAGTCCTAGGCTCTGTGGTTTAACCCACAGCGCCACCCGCGTCCCATGGCGAGTACCAGCCCTTAAAAAAAACAACACTGAAATTATTATGAAATAAGATAAATCTCTGAGCTTTTGCTGGACACTATCCATGCATGGATTATTATTATTTTTGCAAGAACATTGAGGTGTCCAGATATGTTTTCCTCAGCAAATGTCAACCTGCTCAAGATGCCAGGTCCTGAGCTGAGACTCCAGAAGCGTTTGATGAATCCCTGGAGAAACGTGTAGCCTTGTAGGAAAACTGCAAGAGTGCAAATTCTTGATCCCCCCCCCTCCATGGCCCCTTTCCTCAGCTCTTTCCCTACCTGCAGCTGTATCATTTTCTCCAGCGACGTCCCTCCGGAGAAGTGCTCCACATCCGTGAGTCGGAGGTCCAGCTCCACCAGCCACACCCGGATGGTCTCTTTCTCCAGCTCAAACTTTTCCCACTGGTTCACAAAATGCTGGCAGGGGGAAGGAAGGGAAAGAGCCTATCTAACGCCGCCCTTTATTCACAGAGCTAAGAGATACCTGGACAATATTGTAGGAGGAACATCTGCCCTGAAGCAGCTATTCAAAAATGGCCTAGGTTATACCTGTGGAATCGTATATTTCAGTTATCCCGGAGGGAATGTGGACCTCAAGGTGACTGTGGACCTCCAAGGTCCAGCGCCCACCAGGACCCACCTTCAGCCTCTTGCAAATGGCAGCCGTCCGAGCCTGCAGGTCGTCCCAGCGCTGGTTGACCTCTTGCACCGTGGGCCGGAGCTGTGGGCCGATGGCCCCGCTCCTCACCAGCTGATGGTATCGCCTGTTTAAGGATTCCAGAGGAAGCAGCTTGTCTGAAACTTGTCTTTGTAGCACCTGAAAAAGAGCCATGCAAAATGTCAGTGGGGATGTTGCAGGAATTTATGTATAGGTTGGGGGGGGTTGCCCCTCCAGCAGATATCATGCACATTGGCTCCCAGTACGTTTCGGGGCACAATTCAAAGTGTTGGTGCTGACCTTTAAATCCCTCAACGGCCTCAAAGGCCCTGTATACCTGAAGGAGCGTCTCTACTCCCATCGTTCTGCCCGGACACTGAGATCCAGCATCAAGGGCCTTCTGGTGGTTCCCTCATTGCAAGAAGTGAGGTTACAGGGAACCAGGCAGAGGGCCTTCTTGGTGGTGGTGCCTGCCCTGTGGAACGCCCTCCCTTCAGATATGAAGGAAATAAACAGCTATCTTCTCTTTAAAAGACATCTCAAGGCAGCCCTGTTTAGGGAAGTTTTTAATATTTAATGCTGTATTGTTTTTAACACTCGATAGGGAGCCGCCCAGAGTGGCTGGGGAAACCCAGCCAGATGGGCGGGGTATAAATAATAAATTATTATTATTATTGTTATAAATGTCCTTGTCTGATAGCTGTGCACCCTCCATTCCCCTGACATTTACTCACCGTGAAGCAGGTGTGAGGGAACCGTAGGCTCTCCAAATATTGCCTGAGCTACAACTCCCAAGAACCCCTGCACGTATGGCCAGGGCTGGAGAACAGTTGCAGTTCAACTGTGAAGCCCGAGGGCGGGGCCTGTATTTATTCCAGATCTCTGGGTTCTGTGATGAAAGCCATTGTGATGTAGTGGTTGACTAGCACCTTGGAAACCAGGGTTCACATCCCCACTCGGCCATGAAGCTTAGCTCACCGCTGGTGACCTTGGGCCACTCGCTGCCTCTCAGCTAGAATCACAGAATTGTAGAGTTGGAAGGGGCCCCCAAAGGCCATCTAGTCCAACCCCCTGAAACGCAGGCATCTTGCCCACAGCCATCCCTGGCTGGGCTTGAACCACCAACCTTCTGGTTACACACACTGACCCATTGAGCCATGTTGTGGAGATGAAATGAGGAGGGTGGGCGCCTTGGAGAAAAAGGCGGGATATAAAATAAATAAGTAAATAATGGGTGCTTTATAAATTGCCTATACTGAGCAAACTGAAAGAGGGGGAGAGACGTGTAACCCAGAAGCAGCAGAAGTCACAGCGCCTGCAACATTTCCGTGCAAATTGTGTTCGTCATAAGTGATGCTACAATGTCAGTTAATGCACCACCGCAAAATTAAGCGAGTCCCAGAACCGTCTCCATTTTAGCAATTCAACCTGCTGGCTGGCAGTCAAGATGCCTTGCTTTGAGCGCTATGAATTTCTGAGCGAGCCGTTCTCATCTTTCCGTTCCTCTCTCTCGTGCAGAAACACGCACACAAGGTGACCTGGATTGCTGCGGCTTCAAAAGTTGTTAATTCACACAAAAGTGTCGGTGGGGAAGAGAACAAAGACGCATTCTCTCTCCTGCTGGCTCCCCTCGGAAGGGTGGCCCATCCTTCCTAAAGGCCTCATTTGTTCGCTCATTTGTTATTTTTGGCCCCTCGCTGCTCCTTTAAGATAAAAGGTCTGGCAAATCCCAAGCTATCAAATGAGTGCCTGGCAAGGAAGGCTCTGTAACTGCAGCTCCAGGGCTGCGTAAGACACAGAGTACACCTAAAACACACAGATTCCCCTGAATAATCCCAGAAACTGCAATTCACAGTGCTAAAATTGCAAGAGTTCTTTGGGGGGAAGCAGAGTGTTTTAATATGCAAAAGCCTTTGACTCTGTCGACTACAGCAAACTATGGCAAGTTCTCAAAAAACTGGGAGTGCCTGATCACCTCATCTGTCTCCTGAGAAATCTCTATGTGGGACAAGAAGCTACAGTTAGAACTGGATACGGAACAACTGATTGGTTCAAAATTGGGAAAGGAGTACGACAAGGCTGTATTTTGTCTCCCTGCTTATTTAATTTATATGCAGAATACATCATGCGAAAGGCTGGGCTGGATGAATCCCAAGCCGGAATTAAGATCGCCAGAAGAAATATCAACAACCTCAGATATGCAGATGACACAACCTTGATGGCAGAAAGTGAGGAGGAATTAAAGAACCTTTTAATGAGGGTGAAAGAGGAGAGCGCAAAAGTGAAGAGGAATTAAAGAACCTCTTAATGAGGGTGAAAGAGGAGAGCACTGTTATGTACTGAAGTTCTCACCCTGGGCCAGCAGGGGGATACTGTAGATAGTTATGCAAATAAGGGATCGAAAGTGACATTCAGTGATTGGATAGTTTTAGAAAGTTGTTACAGTAACATTGTACTGGAGCTCTATATAAGCAGGCTGACTGAACCCTTCAGTTCAGTTCTGTTCTGGCCCCTGAATAAACAAGAGCTGTTTGAAGAATCGCTGTGTCGTCTGATATGTTCACCCACAACTTCTGAAGCTCAACATCAAAAAAATGAAGATCATGGCCACTGGGCCCATCACCTCCTGGCAAATAGAAGGGGAAGAAATGGAGGCAGTGAGAGATTTGACTTTCTTGGGCTCCATGATCACTGCAGATGGGGACAGCAGTCACGAAATTAAGACACCTGCTTCTTGGGAGAAAAGCAATGACAAACCTAGACAGCATCTTAAAAAGCAGAGACATCACCTTGTTCGTATACAGATAGGTAGCCTTGTTGGTCTGCCATAGTCAAAACAAAAAATTTTTTTTTCCTTCCAGTAGCACCTTAAAGACCAATTAAGTTAGTTCTTGGTATGAGCTTTCGTGTGCATGCACACGAAAGCTCATACCAAGAACTTAGTTGGTCTTTAAGGTGCTACTGGAAGGAATTTTTGTTTGTTTGTTTTGACTTGTTCGTATAGTTAAAGCTATGGTTTTCCCAATTGTGATGTATGGAAGTGAGAGCTGGACCATAAAGAAGGCTGATCGCCGAAGAATGGATGCTTTTGAATTCTGGTGCTGGAGGAGACTCTTGAGAGTCCCATGGACTGCAAGAAGATCAGACCTCTCCATTCTGAAGGAAATCAGCCCTGAGTGCTCACTGGAAGGACAGATCCTGAAGCTGAGGCTCCAAGACTTTGGCCACCTCATGAGAAGAGAAGACTCCCTGGAAAAGACCCTGATGTTGGGAAACATGGATGGCGCAAGGAGAAGGGGACAACAGAGGATGAGAAGGTGGGACAGTGTTCTCAAAGCTACCAGCATGAGGGAGGCAGTGGAGGACAGGAGTGCCTGGTGTGCTCTGGTCCAGGGGGTCACGAAGAGGCGGACACCACTAAACGACTCAACAACAACAAAATTCCCAGTGTTCTTTGGGGGGAAGCAGTGTGCTTTAAAGGGCATGGTGTGTATGCAAAGCAAGGGCCAGACAACCCGGCCCTCAGGAGGTCCCTCCTTACCTTGAACCTTTGCAGCTCTTTCTTGGAATTGGCATAGGACACCTGAGAGGAGTTTGGGGAGGCGGCCATTAGTTCGGCAGCCCACAGCCAGTCCTGGAAGCGGAAGAGCAAATCTTGGAAGGCTTTCTGGAGTTGCCATGCCTGCTCCTCTCTGGTACGGGGAGAGGAATCGATCCGTCAATGCACAAAACCAAGGCAGACTCCGGGAAGAAGGACTACCCCACCATCCACCTGCCAGAACTCCCATCTTGAATTTAAAAACATTTATACAGGGCGAGTCTTTTAAAAGAGACTCACCCTGTATATTCTGTATCCATGGGGCCTCTTTTAAAGGACTCACCCAGTAAATAGCTTATATTTTTTAAAAATAAGGGATCGAAAGTGACGTTCAGTGATTGGATAATTTTAGAAAGTTGCTACAGTAACGTTGTACTGGAGCTCTATATAAGCAGGCTGACTGAGCCCTTCAGTTCAGTTTTGTTCTTGCCTCTGAATAAACAAGAGCTGTTTGAAGAATCGCTGTGTCGTCTGATATGTTCACCCACAACTTAACAGTATCATTGTGCTTTGAATGTGCGCTGTGCAGGTGGCCTGTATTTTTTTATTATCTCGAAACTCCATTTTGCATTTCGCACTCCCTCCTTGATACGCTTGATACAGTGGTACAGAAATACTGGTCTGCCCTGCAGAGGACCTTAAGGTCCATGAATAATCATAGTTTAGAGGTCCCGGGCCCAAAGGAGGTCAATCCTCCACCAGGGCCAGGGCCTTTTCAGTGGTGGCTCCGACCTGGTGGAATGCTCAGTCCCAGGAGACCAGGGCCCTGCAGGATTTAACCTCCTTCCGCAGGGCCTGTAAAACAGAGCTATTCCACCTGGCTTTCAGCTTGAACTTAGCCTGATCTTTTATTCCCCTTCCTTCCCTTTTTATGAAGATTACCCGCTCTGGGATCCCACAGCTAATTCTTCCCTGGTCTCCTCGCTGGCCCAAATAGGACTAATTTAGCCAGCTAGCCCTGGTGAACATCTAATGTTTATTGGATGGATTTTCCCCCTAAATTGATTTCTGAATTTCGAATTTATTGTTATTCACGTTTCATGCTGTTTTTTGTTGCATCAATTAAGTGTTTTAAATTTGTTGTTCACCACCCTGAGCCCGGTTTTCTGAAACGGGAAGGGCGGGGTATAAATAAAAAAATATTTATTATTATAAATAAATAAATGTCAAGGTTGCTCACAGGTGGGCAAGGGAACCTCTTCTGAGGGGCTCTGGGTCTTCACCCAAAGGCCTAGCCTAGTGTGCTGACCAAAAACCGGGGCTTTTTTCAAGAGCTCACCTGATGCGCTTCTCCACGGACACCGTGGAAAGGTCGCAAGCAGCCATCTCTGGCACCAGCTGCTCTCCACGGAGTGTGGCACATCCGTGGCAGTTGCTGAAATCAAGGGGCATTTCCTGCCTCCAGCCAATTCTCTGCATCCTCAGCCCAGAGTTTTGGTGTGATGGCTTCAGCTGACTATCTCTGGGGCGGAAGATGTGTCAGCCCTGTCCGAGAGTTTGCAGACGGCTTGGGAAACAATGCATGCCACATGGCGGCTCGTCGGTTCGTGGAGCGAGTTCAGGATCTGCCCGCCAACTGTGTCTGAGAAGGAGCACAGTTAAATTTTAGAGAACGAAAGGAAAAGAGAGACATTAGCTATTGCAGATCTCGAGGGAGGGGGAACATCAACGTCTATCTGAAGAAAAGACAAAGGGGTCAAATCCAATTTCTGACAGGCTTAGCCCAGGAATGAGGGAGCCGCAAGATAGGACTCTGGGCATGTGCAGAGTGCATTTACCTAAGCGTCACCACACATCTTGGGCTAGGAAATAAAAACACTGAGAGCGAGGGCAAAGGCCTATTTATTGTAGAGAGATAAAATCCAGACACTGCAAAGAGTAACCTTCCTCATCCAAGTTTCCACCTCCTTTAGTTTATCGCTTAGGTAGCCAAGTTCATAACGACATATCTGCTTCTAAGCAAATAAACACAGGAAGGTTTATTGCCCAGGGAACCCGTTAATTAGTATTATCTTAAAGTCTGCTGAGAATTTTCCCCATCACCTACTGTGCACCATCAGTGATATAAAAGGAGTTCAGTAACAGAGGCTCACGCAGTCCAGATTGGAAAATTTTCAGATGAGATTGATGGAAGTGAAAAAATTGTATAAGATGTTAAAATATGTTTAACTACTGTTGAAAACGATGTGTTGAAAATTAACAAAAAAAATTATATATATAAAAAAAGAACTAGATGATTCTGGTCCCTTCCAACTCTACGATTCTCCACTCCACCCCCACTATGATCATTTTGGTCACCCTTTTCTGAGCCTTTGCCAACTAGACAATATCCCTTTGAGCAGAACTCTGCAAAGCACAGCAAAAATGGCAATCAAGGCAGGAAGAGGAGCAGAAAAAGAAATGTCAGGTTTAGCAAGAAAGCTGCAAAGGCAGATTCCACACACACACACACACACACACACACACACACACACACACACTCTTCTGTGGTGGTTTTCACAATTAACAAATACTGCTCTGAGGTGCTGGATTGAGGGCGGGAGGGATGGCATTTCAAACTGGCATCCAAGAAAGAAAGAAAGAAAGAAAGAAAGAAAGAAAGAAAGAAAGAAAGAAAGAAAGAAAGAAAGAAAGAAA
>JAXCMG010000044.1:178354-211066 GCA_034642415.1 Podarcis siculus | reverse complement strand
AAAGAAAGAAAGAAAGAAAGAAAGAAAGAAAGAAAGAAAGAAAGAAAAGGTCTCAGTCCTTTTGTTAGAAGGAAAAGACCAAGTGGGTTTTGTTGCAAAGGAAGCAGTTTAGCCAAGATTCGCAAGAGGCAGGAGAATCACTGTCTGAGCAGAGGCTGTTAAAAGAAAAGGAGGGGGAACCATAGAAGCATAGAATTGGGGAGTTGAAAAGGGAACCCAAATGATCATTTGGTCCAACGCCCTGGAGTGCAGGAGTCACAGCTGAAGAATCCCTGACAGATGGTCTAGCCAGGGTTTTTGTGGGGGGGGGGGCAGGCCTTTTGTTAGCAGAACTTTTCTGAGCACAATTCAAAGTGTTGGTGCTGACCTTTAAAGCCCTAGACGGCCTCAAAGGCCCAGTATCCCTGAAGGAGCGTCTCCACCCGCATCGTTCTGCCCGGACACTGAGGTCCAGCGCTGAGGGCCTTCTGGTGGTTCCCTCACTGAGAGAAGCAAAGCTACAGGGAACCAGGCAGAGGGCCTTCTCGGTGGTGGTGCCTGCCCTGTGGAATGCCCTCCCACCAGATGTCAAAGAGATAAACAACTACCTGACATTTAGAAGACATCTGAAGGCAGCCCTGTTTAGGGAAGCTTTTAATGTTTAATAGGTTATTGTATTTTAATATTCTGTTGGAAGCCGCCCAGAGTGGTTGTGGAAAAAAATAAATTATTATTATTATTATTATTATCCATAAATGGGAATGCCTTCCCCCTAATCCTTAGTGAGAAAGAAAGAAAAAAGATACTTTGCCCATTCTCAAAGGTACTTTTGTCCTTTGATTAGCCCTGGAAAAAAAGAATTAACGCCTAACAAAAATTAAGCTCCACCTGGCTCTCTTTTCCTCTCAAAAGGCTACAGGAATGGTTGGGAACAATGCCAGCATCCTTCCCTTTTATGCTCAGGCCAGAAGATGCCCCCCTCTCTGTGCCCTGCCTTATCAGCCCTTGTGACTTTTTCAAATATTGCAAATATTCTCACTGCAGCTAAAACAAACACCATGTTTCTCTGATGGCCATTGCAGAATTATTGCGGCACCAAAGCAAGCAGCTTCCCTTGGGTCGTCTGTGGCGTCCCTTGCCAATAGACTTGGCAAACACCTATCGGTGTACGCAGAGGTTTGTTTGGCTTCTCTTGGCACGTAGCTGAGGGCATGCACCTTGCAAACGGGCTGGCCAGGGCGCTCCAGTCAGGGATCCGTTATCCAGAGTTTGTGGGGCGCAACAGTAAACAGGAGAGTGGCTCCAAGCGTACACAGAGTTCATTCTCTTTCCCCCACAGGTGTCCACACCTGCTTGGGATCAGGGAGCACAGAATCCATGCCCAAAGCTGTGGTCTCTAGGTAGATCAGAGGCATCTCGTTTTCCAAAATTCCGAGCTACATCCAAGCCAGAGGAAATATATGGTTTGATTAGCCGGAGTGAGAAACAGGCATTCCTCAAAGTTGAAACGGCACCACAGACACAGGCAGGAAACTCTCTTCAAATATAGGGCTTTGGTCCAGCTAGCTTAGTGTTGTCTACACTGACCAGAAGCAGCTCTTCAGGGTTTCAGTGTGCCTCTGGACAATGTTTTGTTGCGGGACCCATGGTTCCTCTGCATGAAAACTTTTGCACATGGTGCTGTTGCTGTCAAAATGCCAGCCTGCATTCCTCATCCACCTTTAAGCTTGATGCAACCTTTCTGGTGAAAATCCACTCCTATAAAAATAAACCTCTTGCCAAAATGACTTTGCAAACTATCCCTGTTTATTGTGTTATGTTGATCGCACAATTTAGCAGCAAGAGAGAGTGTGCCACACCTGCAGGATTGCTGTCTGCGATTTCACATAGGTCAAACAGCCACCAAGAAGTGCAACAAACATATTGTTCTAGCATATTGCAATGACATTTTGATTTCCCAAGATGGAACAGGTTGTGTCTCTCTGCCTCACGCCATCATTGTAGTTTTCCAAACTGGCCCCAGTCCCCTCACTGGCATGATATTCACTAGGCACGGTACTTAGATACATCCCCAATATTTGCATGTTTTCAAATGGCAGAAATTGATCAAAGGTTTGGGTTTTGTCTGTTTCTCCAGACCTACACAAACCTCCAGTAGTACGGCTCAGCTTTAGAAACTGCTTTCAGCAATGCCAGCATGCCAGTACCTGAGATAGTGAGATAGCCCACAAGCATGCACAGAGTGTGATTCATTTGCTATTGAGTAAACACTGCCTCTCTATAATTATCTGGCATTTTGGGAAGTGTGCTTCCCCCTCCCCCCAAAAAAATAAATAAACTGAAGGAACTGCAAGAAGCAAATAATTTAATACCCAAAATTTAATAAAACACAAATTGCTGCTCCTTTATTATTTTCATTGCCTATTTACTCTTAATGCACTGGAACCAAAACAGCCCCAAATGTGCTCTTAAGGTGCCCTCCTACTAGCCTAATTTGGACTCCTTAATAAACTGCATTTCACATCATCCAATCCAGCAATTTAGGCTGCAATCCTCACCCCGCTTCCCTGAGAGGTGGGAGCAAGCTGCGTTGAATTCAACAGGATTTCCTCCCAAGTAGACGCGGCTGGGCTTGCACTGGAAGACTGCAGTCTGACATCATGCAAACCGAGACTGAAACGCTGCCAAGTTTTATGGCACTTCACTCTCACCCTGACAGCAATTTAAGGAGCAGGTAGAAGGTTTCACTTCACTCCGGGGGCCAATAAGCCTCAGCCTGGAAAGCTGGCACGGGCAGGTGAACTGCACTTACCTGAACTGCCTTTCTAAAGAGTCACGCAAAGCAGCCCAGCTTCGTGTGGATCAGCGATCCCCGCCAGATCGAAACCCAGTGTCTGCGGGAAGCTCGGAGGCTGCATCGACAGCCTGACCTTTTGCATTTCTCCCGCGCGCCTGTCAATCATTAAACAGGTGTCCTAGCGCGGTTGCCACATCAGCCACAGCGGGGAGCGCGCAAGAGGCGCAGCAGCTGACTCCATCCTCTGCTCTGCAGGGCGCGCACACCTTGATGGATGGAGACCTGAGAAAGGGGATGGACTTTGCAAGCGAAGGGTTGAAAAGGGCAACCCCAAAAACGTCTGCCCCAAACCTCTGCCGCTCCTCCTCCTACTTCCGCCCTCCCTCCTTCCTCAACAGGTGAGCTGTGTTCTCTCTGCAGATACCTGCACAAAGAGAAACCAGGAGCAGGGAGGGTTGCCAGGTAATTTGATTCTCCAACGGTAACACGGGTGTGTGGGGAGGGAGCCCAACCCATCGGTGCACTCCCTCGGACAAGCCAGGTGCTTCTTCTCCCTTTGCAAGGAACAAAAAATAAAGCACACGCTCTGCACCGTGCAAGCAAGGGCGGCAGTGACCGAGGAAGAGGCGAGAGAGGGGGAATAAAGTACATCTTCACGCAGCAGTAAGGAGAAATGGTGGCGTTCTCTCCCCACTCATGTGAATGGCTGTACAAAGAAGATTAGGCAAATCTGGGGAGGAGGAAGCTATCAATGACTGCCAAGTCCGAGGCAGTAATGTTTCTGAATGCAGGTTGCTGGAAGCCACGGGATGGGAGCTCTTGTGTTTGGGTTCTGCATGCAGGTTTCCCCATAGTGATCTTTGGAAGTGAGAGCTGGACCATCAAGAAGGCTGGTCGCCGAAGAATGGATGCTTTTGAATTCTGGTGCTGGAGGAGACTCTTGAGAGTCCCATGGACTGCAAGAAGATCAAACCTCTCCATTCTGAAGGAAATCAGCCCTGAGTGCTCACTGGAAGGACAGATCCTGAAGCTGAGACTCCAAGACTTTGGCCACCTCAGGAGAAGAGAAATCTCCCTGGATGTTGGGAAAGATGGAGGGCACAAGGAGAAGGGGACGACAGAGGATGAGATGGTGGGACAGTGTTCTTGAAGCTACCAGCATGAGTCTGACCAAACTGCGGGAGGCAGTGGAAGACAGGAGGGCCTGGCGTGCTCTGGTCCAGGGGGTCACGAAGAGTCGAACACGACTAAACAACAACATGCAGGTTTCCCATCATGGGCATCTGGGCAGCCACTGCGAGAACAGGATGCTGGCCTGGCCTGACTCAGCAGGCTCCTCTTATGCCCCCCTCACAGCCTCCTGGGGGCTCACTGAAGGATGGCAATTCCCCAGGGGGTGATCCAGCTACGTTCATCAGTATTAAGCTGATCCACTGTTTGCACTGCATTTTCTATTTGCTTTACAGGTGCAATTTTATTATTCATTTTACACTGCCCACCACTAAGACTTTTTATTTGTAATGTTGGCTGGTATATAAATATTTGCACAGAAGATAAAACAAATAAAACCTGGGAAGAAAACTCCATTTGGTGGTTTCGCTGATTTTGTTTTTGATTTCCAATGGGGGGTGGGAGGAGTCAACCAAAATGGAACCGGATCTGAACAGCTGAGTCCCAGAGAAAGGCCTGAGGTCACATGACAAAAGCAGTCACTCTCCAGTTCACCATTATCAAGTACAGATGGTTGTACTGGTTTTCTGTGATAGAACTTCTGTATTGTTATGTTAAATGTTTAGGTTTTTTCCTCTGAGACAGATAATAATAAAAAGTCACTCTCTTGCAAGCTCCTCCTTCTTTAACCACTATTGTTTTTTGTTTTGGTTTGGTTTCTTGTATTTATATCCCACCTTTTCCTCCAAGGAGCTCATGGTGGCATACAAGATTCATCCACTCATTTAATTCCAACAACCCTTTGAGGTCGGTTAGGCTGAGAGGCAGTGACTGGTCCAAGGCCACCCACTGAGTTTCATGGCTGGGTGGGGATTTGAACCCTGGTGTCACGGTCCGGCTTATGGGTGGTCGAAGTCCCGGTTGAGGGCGTCGGGACCAGGGGCAAGATGGCGGGGTGGGAGCAGGAACAAGAGTCCAGAAGCCAGGGGTCCGAGGGTTGAGAAGCAAGGAGTCACGAAGTCAAGGGTCCGAGGGGTCCATGATCAAATATATAAAAGGATGTCACATAGAGGAGGGAGAAAGGTTGTTTTCTGCTGCTCCAGAGAAGCGGACACGGAGCAATGGATCCAAACTACAAGAAAGAAGATTCCACCTAAACATTAGGAAGAACTTCCTGACAGTAAGAGCTGTTCGACAGTGGAATTTGCTGCCAAGGAGTGTGGTGGAGTCTCCTTCTTTGGAGGTCTTTAAGCAGAGGCTTGACAACCATATGTCAGGAGTGCTCTGATGGTGTTTCCTGCTTGGCAGGGGGTTGGACTCGATGGCCCTTGTGGTCTCTTCCAACTCTATGATTCTATGATTCTAATCTCAGCACCCTAGAGGGTCTGTAGGGAAGGTGGTCTTTCAGATATCTGGGGCTTAACAGGCTTAAAACACACACGTAACAGCTCCCAGAATTCCTTGGGGAAGGGAAGCCATGACTGTTGGCATGTCCAAAGTCCATTCCGGGGGCCTAATCCGGCCTGCCAGTCAGTTTAATCCGGCCCCTGTGGCAGTTTATTCCCTGGGGTAAAATCTTTAAAAAAACTTCAATGCCAATCCTTAAAAAAGCTCAACAATTCTGGGGTAAAATCATAAGAAAAGCTCAAAAAAAACTTCAGTCCTAAAAAAAGGCTAACAACTTTGGTTAGCCCTCCACTTCATCAGATCTGGCCCTCTTTGAAAAATGTTTGGACACCACTGTGCAGCATTGCACATTAAATGCATGGCGTTAAAAGTGTCTTGGGACTGGAAGGGAAGAAAGCAGAGGGGCCAACCTCAGGTGCAGCCAGAACCAATGACATCCCATCCTCCTCCTTGCTGCTGAGTTGTACCAGGGCAACCCTGAGGAGGAAGTTCACAGCCAGTGCCACCCCCTGGACTGGAAGGCAAGCAGGTGGGGACCAGGGTTGGGTGAGCTGGGATGGAGCAGTGCCAAATTTCCTCCAAAGGACCAGCCTCCACTGACAACAGTACAATTAACGTACAACAGCAGAAACACGCAATAAAAGATTGGGCAACCGAGGCCAGTAAATGCTTGTTTGAATAAAAATGTTTTTAACTGCTAGCAAAGGCAGAATATTGAGGCTGCCCGCTGGATCTTTGACGGAGAGTCATTTCCCCTGCCACCAGCACCATCGTCCTCAACAAAACCTTGTGCTCATAAATAGGCACCTTTTCGCTTGTGTACATTTTAAAGGCTTCCTAGTCTAGTGCACTTTAACCCACAGCCCAGATGCAGAAGGCAATGAAGTCATAGGTGCACCGTGGCTCCTTGTTTTACCAGACAGAATAAGCCGCATGAACAGTAGGCCATAAACTTAATCAAGTGGAATAATCAACATCGTAAAGTTATGAACCAGAATGGAACTGGCTGTTTCCATTTCTTGATAGCAAACAACACCAGACCGTAGGATATCAGAAGGAAGTGACCTGAAAATGGGCATTTTCTGCTGTGGCCCCTGCACTGTGGAATGTCCTTTTCTCTACCACTTTTGAAGCATCGCCCAACAATTGCATCAGATCTCTTGTAAAGACAGCGTATCTTTTGCCCAGGCTTTCCCTGATGCATAATATTGAACCCTGTTATTAGTGAATTCCTGTTTTTATGCTGTAACTGTTTAAAACACAGTTTCATTGTCTATGTGTTCTCTTTTTGCATATAGTTTTGAGATTTCAAAATATTAAGCAGCTTAGAAATGTGTTTAATTAGTAAACAGGCTCTCTCAGTAGCCCACCCTGTTTATTCCCACAGAACTTTGCACACAGTTGCCTCAAACGCTGCTGCATCTGCTGCAGATTTTGCAATGGCCCCATTGTGTCCCAGTCCCACTACAAGATGCTTTGAATCTGGACAGCTTTGGTTTGAAAGCAAAGCAACAGTCCATACAGAAATATATGTATTTTTAATTCATTGTATGTTGAAAAACGCCCCACATTTTAAGCCTTTGAAGTTCTCTGGTTTCCTACGTGTACAAAAATGTACAACTGCAGAAGCCCCACTGGTTCTACTCCCCTCAAGACAAGCCGCAGAAGCAAGGGGCTGGTGGCCATTGGAGCTGGTAGGGCAGAAGCCAGGGAGACGGACAGTAGGGGGAGCCAGAGTCAATGACAGGCAGAGCCAACTCCTTCTAGGCTTGGCCCCATCCTCCTCCCTGCTCAGTTCTACAACGGCAACACTGAGGCTGAGGAAGAAGAATCTGATAGGCATTGCTCCCATGGACTGGACGCAAGAAAGAAGTGAGGTAGGTGGGGCCTGGTGGAGGGCAAGCTAAGGTTTGTTGCTTAGTTGTCTAGTCATGTCCGACTCTTCATGACCCCCTGGACCAGAGCACGCCAGGCCCTCCTGTCTTCCACTGCCTCCCGCAGTTTAGTCAAACTCATGCTGGTAGCCTTGAGAACACTGTCCAACCATCTCGTCCTCTGCCGTCCTCTTCTCCTTGTGCCCTCCATCTTTCCCAACATCAGGGTCTTTTCCAGGAAGTCTTCTCTTCTCCTGAGGTGGCCAAAGTCTTGGAGCCTCAGCTTCAGGATCTGTCCTTCCAGTGAGCACTCAGGGCTGATTTCCTTCAGAATGGAGAGGTTGGATCTTCTTGCAGTCCACGGGACACTCAAGAGTCTCCTCATAATTCAAAAGCATCAAAGACGCCTAGTTCTTGGGAGAAAAGCAATGACAAACCTAGACAGCATCTTAAAAAGCAGAGACATCACCTTGCCAACAAAGGTCCGTATAGTTAAAGCTGAGGTTACTGGGGCCCAATCCATCCCCATGGACCAGCCTCCATTGCTTCCTTTTCTTATGGGTTCCCTATCAGAATCCTTTGAGAAGGGGTTTTGGTGTGGGTTGCCACAAACGAAGACGAGGCCAGCAGCTCAGCCTTGGCCAAATAACATTGAAAGCCCATAATATTCAGGTGACGTCCTTCCGATCGCTGTTTCATGGGCCCAACAAACATGTCCAACCTAAACCTCTTTTATTACAGCATTTCTATTGATTGCAGCTGGCCAAATTGCAGCCCAGACACATTCATGGTCCTGGCAACGGAAGTAATTCAAGTCTGGTGATTCTCTGTGTTTTTATATTATGCTGGAAGCCGCCCAGTGTGGCTGGGGCAACAAAGTCAGATGGGCGGGGTGTAAGTAATAAATTATTATTATTATGGAAGACTTTGAAACGCTTGACTCTCCTAGCTTGCTAGGCTGGTACAATAATATTTACCCATAACTGGACAAAAAAATTACCCATAACATACGCCTATTAAAAGGGAATTTCTTATTTGGTGGAACTTTATTTTGTATTCCAGTGCATCAGACATACAGTCCTCTAGGTCAACAGCATATCTGGATGTTGTAAGATTTCCTCCTTTGTGTCATTGTAGATGGACTTTCTCTTTTCTTCTACTGTTGTATCTCAGTAACCTCTTCACCCCATAGCTATCTTTAAATCTGACTTCACATTTATTTTTCGCCACTGACTGCGATGTGCTGAAGTCAGCCTTGCAAACGATGCTTTGACATGCCCTGACTGGAAATGTACCCTGGGATTCAGGGCATCTTTGGAGTGCTAAGTTCAGGCACAATAGTGTGGATTTGGTCTTTGGGGCAAAACACAAGGAGCTCATTTGATCTCAAAGGTTTTCAGAACCACAAGGGTTTTGCAAGAACCACACACAAAACCTTTATGACGTTAGCACACGCCCAGCAAGTCATTTATTTGACTGTCCCGGCTTCAAAGCTAGCACTTCCTCATAAAATATTTCCAAGAGTGGAAATATGCCTTACTTGAAATGCTCTTTTAAGCCAGAACTAGCATGGATAAGGAGCAACGTAGGGCAACATGTTAAAACCAGGAGATGGAAACCTATCCAATAGCCCAGATTTGCCGTTCTGCAGGCCGGGCACTGGACTTCTGTCCTGTATGGCAGGGCCAGGATAGGAGATCTCCCTCACTGCCTGCTTGTAAGTCACCTGACACCACAATGTTTGCACCCTTGTGGTTTGCAATCAGACCATGAAAGC
Organism: Podarcis siculus; assembly: GCA_034642415.1. Classification (NCBI taxonomy): domain Eukaryota; kingdom Metazoa; phylum Chordata; class Lepidosauria; order Squamata; family Lacertidae; genus Podarcis; species Podarcis siculus. Next base: position 202,062 of record JAXCMG010000044.1, on the reverse strand, counting down.
AAAAAGACCCTTTGCAAGCCCTCACTATGACATGATCCTTGTGGGCTTGCAAAGTGCAGGGCTTTGCAGGCCCCGACAATCAGTTGACTATCAGTGCCTGCAAACTCCCTTTTGGCATTTATCAGCATCTTTATCTATACAACAGGTGGGCATGGCTTGGCAGAAGCAGCCTTGTGGGCCAAACAGGGAGGTCTGGAGGCCTAAGGACATGCCCACAGAGCAAGCCAGAGGCTCTCTGCCATGGCTATGTGGGCATGTGAGTCAAACCCAGGCATCCAGTCTCCTTCTAGCAAAGTCAGACTTGGTTCTTTGCTGGGAAGAGAATGAGGATGGCCTGACTTTCTGGCTTTGCTGGAAGGACAAGCATCTATTCCATCTGCCAGGCCACATTGCACGCTGCGTGTTATAGAACATGTTACGCACCAGAGCGCAGCCTCGTCCTCTCCCTTGCCTCCAGGGCTTACTATTCTCGTCTCTCTCTTCACTCCCTGCCCCCCCCGCCCCTGCTTAATAGCTCATGCAAATTTGCAGTCTACAGCGGCTGCTCTTTCTTTCCTGCAATTCACAGTCTTTCTCTGTGTTAAGATTCACTCTCTCAAAGATCAGAAGAGGTGGTCAAGCATAGACTGCAAAACTTCGGACTACAAGGAGGACTACTCCTCCATACTAAAAAAACAAAGAACCACCACAAACTCTCTGTATGCAGAAACATTCCCTGCATCCGAGAGAGAGAGAGAGAGAGAGAGAGAGAGAGAGAGAGAGAGAGAGAGAGAGGTCTAGGCTAGAACCCTTCTCCCTGAGATGCTGGCTCTCTGCATGCAGGGAGCTGCTTGTGGACAGAAAAGCGTTCCAGTGCGTGGGCCACCACAAAGCAAAATGGTCACTTCCGTCTGCCCAGGAAAATAGAGGTTTTCAGCACTTTGGGGACGTGACGGATGGTGAGCGACACCCGTGTCCCCCGCTGCAACGTGTCCCCAAGTTCAGCATCACACATGCCTGCGTTGGCCACTTTCTCTGTGACAGTGTCCTCTGCAACCGGGCGGATGCCGTGAAGGTAGCGGCAGTACATGTCCTCCCGCAAGACCAAGAGGCTACGGGGCTTCAGGAGCAAGGACAAGAAGTGGCGCTGATCTTCAGTCTGAGGGATGGGCCCCTGGAAAGGGAAACAAAATCCTTAGCTGTGATGTTTCCGAGCACAATTCAAAGTGTTGGTGCTGATCTTTAAAGCCCTAAATGGCCTCAGTCCAGTATACCTGAAGGAGCGTCTCCACCCCCATCGTTCTGCCCGGACACTGAGGTCCAACTCTGAGGGCCTTCTGGCAGTTCCCTCGCTGTGAGAAACCAAGTTACAGGGAACCAGGCAGAGGGCCTTCTTGGTAGTGGCTCCCACCCTGTGGAACGCCCTCCCATCAAGTGTCAAAGAAAACAACAACTACCAAACTTTTAGAAGACATCTGAAGGCAGCCCTGTTTAGGGAAGCTTTTAATGTTTAATAGGTTATTGTATTTCAATATTCTGTTGGAAGCAGCCCAGAGTAGCTGGGAAACCCAGCCAGATGGGCGGGGTATAAATAATAAATTATTATTGTTATTATTATTATTATTAAGATGTGCGCAGCCTGAGAGCAATACATTTTAGCATGCAGGCAGAAATGGAAGTGTGCTTTATAGCAGTGCTCATCAAATTATTGTGCCACACAACTCCATCCCCTGGATTTGCCGCTTGGGGAATCCCCCCCCCCCCCCCCCCCCCCCCCCCCCATATCTGTTGCTTCTTACTGCTAAATGGCACTCAAATTCCATGCACCCACATTTCCAAAATATGCCCAAACAAAGTCAGTAGCATTGCAATTGCCTGGTGACACCTGTAAGTGGGTTCTGACTGTCCTTTTTACACGGTGTAAGCACAGCTAGGATCAGGGCAACAGCAGCTACCTAGAACAGCGGAGAAAGATGCAATATTTGGGGGTGGGGAGTGGGGAAACAGGCAGATAATTTGCATGGTTAACGTGGCAAGCAGGCTATCAATGGGGGATCAAACAGCCATAGGTTATTGACAGGGCATCTATTCTGCATGCAGAAGGCCAGATCTCCAGTTTAAGGCTGGGAGATTCTCTTTGCTTGAAGCCCTGGAGAGCTGCTGCCAGTCAGTGCAAACTGCACTGAACTAGATGGATGAATGACCTGGCTTGGTAATGAGGCACCTACCTATGTTCCTCTAAATGGCAATTATTACTGGGCCTCCCTTGAACTCCCTGATCCTCACCTCCAGCAGAAATTGAGCCTCCCATATCTGAGTGGCAGTGCCAACCAACACTCCCCACAGCTCTGGCCAGAACCAGGTAACTGCCAAGCAGCTCAAATGGGACTGGACTACTTGAAAATGATTTACAGATCACATTTAACTCTGAGTAGGTTTGCTAAGATGTATAAGACTGAATCAGGTAAGTGCTGGAGATACAATGAGGTTGAGAGTACATTCTTTCATAGGTAAAAGTAAAAGGGTAAAAGAGTATTGGGAAATGATCCATAATGAATTGAAAAAAATGTTTAAAAGTACTTTTCCAAAAAAAACACAGAGTCCTTTTAGTTGGGGATAATTCAAACGGAAATTCCCAGGTGTCAAAAAAGGATGTTTATGTACGCCATTACTGCGGCCCCTGTTTCGTTAGCCCCAAAATGGAAAACGAGCGAGGTCCCAACTAACGAAGAATGACAACTTAAGCTGATGGAATATGCGCAGCTTGCAGACTTAACATATAGAATAAGAGAATAAGAAAAACATACGTTTAGAGAAGATTGGGACATGTTTATTGATTATGTGGGGGGAAATTGTGTACATTTGAAAATGTTGGCAGCATTAACATAAAATCAGTGTAAATAAGTTTTGATGGATGTAATAATGGAACACTGAATGGTTTAGTTTATGTAAAATATGCAGGGAATCATGACTTGCAAAATGAACCATGGAAAGAGAAGAAGGGAAGTCATTGATATTTTAAGGATGTTTAAAGGAGTATTCTCAATTGTAAAACAGAAAATTTAATAAAAAAATATTTAAAAAATAAAATAAAATAAAATGGGACTGGAGGAGAACGTCCTCTTGCCCAATATTATTTACCTCTCCGCCTTCCGATTGCTGCCTTCTGCTGATGGGATGGTAGAAGTCGAGGAGGGTGTGAGACCCCAGGTTGATGGTTGTGACGGTGGGGAAATAGAGGGGACCATCCTCGTGAGGCTGCGGGAAAAACAGACCCAACGTCATCGACAGGGGAAAGGAGATATTTTTATGCCCAAAGCAGTGCCAGATTTACGTATAAGCTAAACAAGCTCTAGCTTAGGGCCCCCCAAACAAAAAAATCCTGGATGTACATTTCCAAAATATAAGATAAAAAACAAATAAAATAAAACCTAGGTACAGCAAGAGTGTTTTGTGTTGTGTTGGCTCCTATTTAAAGAATTTATTCAACTAAAGCAATAACATTATAGCAATATGTATCCATGTTTGTTAACTGATGTGATTAAACGTTTTGGGGTTGTTGTTTTTTTTAAAAAAAAACTTAGACTGAGTTTTAGTACACATGAAAAACTTTAAACAAATCCTTATTTCCTGATGAATAGCCTTTGGACTATAACGTAACTTAAATAGAAAGCTATCTTTAGAAAGGTTTTTCCTCCAGAAGCATTTTATTTTTAAAAATCCGATTTGAATGAAAAAATCTGATTTAAATTTAAAAGATCGATTTTTTTGTTTTAAAAAAAACATCGTTGATTTTTATCCACCCTGCTACCATGTCACCTCTTATTTGCCCTTTTCTCTGAACTAAAAAGTCCCTTAACTGCCGCTATTCCCCTCACAAGCACAGTTGCGCCCTCCCTGGGGCCATTTTGTTTTCCCCATTTATGAACCTTTCCCAACGTTAGCGCCAGCCTTTTCTGAGGCGAGGCTGCCAGAAGAATGGCGCACGTTTTTTCCAGACGCGCCACAGATTTGTACGAAGAGCCTTAGGGAGATCTCGGCGGTTTTATCCTGGGCGCCATGTGTGAGGCAGGCGGTTACCATGATGCCCTCGCCAGGGCGGTACTCGTTGACCAGGACGTGGTTCGCCATTTTCCCTCCGAAAACGCCGAGGGAGGAGACTTTGTCGGCGCAGGCCTGGAGCCAGGCGGGCAGCTTCTCCAGAACCATCCCTTTGGGGTGAGGCAGCCCTCCTGAGGGGTAAAAAGAAGGATAAAAGCGCCACAAATTTAAAATACTGTCTACAGCAGCCTTGGCAAAGTTTCTTTCAGTAGTCATACGTATCAAAGATCATCATACTCTTTAAGAGAGAATGTAATGAAAGTGCAATACAGGTGGTACTTGACCCTGGCCATATTGGCAAATGAAATATACTTGGAGTCCCAACTAAAACAGACTGGTTTTCTAAAATGATGGAATACTTCCATCTTGCCGAACTAACAGGGAGGATAAGAGAAGAAATGGTACAAAAAGTGAATAAGGAGTGGGCTATCTTTCAGGAATACATCAAAAATTATGTGGAAAAAGTAGAATTTCTGACAGATACTGAGTGAATCCAAAAAATGATTATAGTGAAAGGAGAGTAAAGTTAAGATAAAAGAAGAGATTAAAGAAATAATGAGATGTGTTTAAGCTAATTGGAAAAATAAATATAGTATATGCAAGTATTATATACAGTAATGTAGGTATCTTTTATGTTATGAAAATTAGGTAGTGTGTTGTGTACGTGTATTTTGTAAATATAAATGTATGTGTTTTATATGTTAATAAAATATTAAAAAACAAACAAACCAAGGATCATCATACTCAAGACTGAACAAATATAGTCTCATGAATCTGTATTTTATTCTGAATCTATATTACGGGTCTTTGGACCGCAATGAAGATTTATTATTAAAATACCATATATAGGGCACAAGATTTAGGGCAGTGTTTCCCAACCTTGGGCCTCCAGCTGTTTTTGAACTACAATTCCCATCATCCCTGACCACTGGTCTTGCTAGCTATGGATGATGGGAGTTGTAGTCCAAAAACAGCTGGAGGCCCAAGGTTGGGAAACACTGATTTAGGGCACAATATGCAAATGGAGGATTGGGGAAAACTGTGGAAAGTGAATTTAAAATTCACTGATTGTAGAACTTTGAAAAGAGAATTATATGAAAATGATGTATCGATGGTATATCACCCCAGCAAAAATGTACAGAACAAACTCCAATAAGTGTTGGAAGTGTAAAGAGAAAGAAGGCCCATTTTACCATCTGTGGTGGGATTGTAAAATAATCAAAAGCCATTGGGAAATCATTTAAAAGGAAATGAAAAGAACATTTAAGGCAACTTTGTTAGACGTCCAGAAGCATTTTTGTTAGGTATTATAGGCCATGAATGGCAAAAGAGTGGAAGAAATTATTTATATATGCTACAACAGCAGCTAGGATATTACTGGCCCAAAGATGGAAAGACTACAAGATACCAATGAAAGAAGAATGGTAAAAAAAGCTGGTGGAATATGCTGAAATGGCGAAGCTGACCTGGAAACTAAAAGACAAGGACAAGGAGACTTTAAAAAGGATTGGGAATAAAAAATAAAAAAAGAATTGGGAATTGTTTCTGTTGTATCTACAGAAATATTCTAAATAAGTGGACTCACTAGCAGGATTTGAGTCAACACTTACAATTAAGAAAATAAATATAAAGTTAAGACGTTATAACTGGGAAAATAATAAAATGTAAGATGTGATTTGGGAAACCTGGTCCGAAAATGATAAGAATATAATATTTATGTAAAAGGTTACAAAATTAAGGTAGAATAAAACAGGCAGGAAAAACAAATATTGAAAGAACCAGAAGGGGAAGTTGAGGGAAGTCAGGGGAGGGGATTGAGACTCATATATATGGTTTTTTTGTGATACTGATGATTGTGCGGTATATAAAATTGTAAAACTCAATAAAATGGTTTAAAAATAAAATAAAATAAAATACTGTCTGTAACAGGGGTAGAGGGTGGTCATGTCAAGGGTTATGGCAGCCACACTCCAACAAACATGTCTCCTAACTCAAAACATGGTGATTTTCCACATGTTTCTTGTCAACTTTTCCCTTTTCTTGCGAGGAATCCTATTCGGAATAAGGGAATTCCCCTTAAAAAAAAGGGAAAAGTTGACAGCTATGTGAATTTCTTGACAGTTTCCCTCAGAAACTGTTTACCTCACAAAACAGAGGCCTACAGTCCAGCAGAGACTTGCAGGCCGAGTCCCTCACAGGCCTGTGGAGATTTCCACTGTCAAGAGACGAGTTGGGCCAGGAAAGCAAATTTGTTTTGGCAGGCTTTTAAGGTTTCACAAATCAAAAATATGCTGTTCCCTCAGCTTCACTGCAGTTAGTGACTGTGTGTGTGTTTTTTAAGTGTTTTAGCTGCCATTGGTTTAATTCAGTGGTGTCCAAACCTTTTTCAAAGAGGGCCAGATTTGATGAAGTGAAGGGCCGTGAGGGCCGACCAAAGTTGTTGACCTGTTCTTTAAGGATTAAAGTTATTGAGCTTTTTGGGGGGATTGAAGTTGCTGAGGTGTTTTTTAGGATTTTACCCCAGGAAATAAACTGCCACAGGGGCCGGATTAGGCCCCCAAAATGGACTTTGTACATGCCTGGTTTAATTCCTCAGCAATTCGCAATTTTATTCACCTCATGGTGCAAGTTATCGGACTGTAGGAGTGGGACTTGATATGGTATTTCATGGTTTAATATATTTTTTTGTGGGTTCTGGTCCAGATTTAAGCACTCCCTAAAGGGTGGATTTGATTTAAATCAAATCGATTTAAATCACTAGCCAGTAAGACTTTATTTAAATCTTTCTTTTTTACAGAAAGGTTCAGCCTTGCCAGCTTCCTCTTAATATTTACAACCAGACGAAGCTTTCATTTTTGGAATCATAAATTTTCAGAGTAGTTTTTACAGTTATATCAAAAATCACTGATTTGGTTATACTGTCAGAAATACATAGACAGATAATTATGAAATTGTTTATATTTGGACAATTTTTCTGCCGTACTTTATTGGAAGGAGAAAAATAATCATTTCCTTAATAACAATTTATTTAACTAAAACAATAACATATGTATCCATGTTTGTTAACTGATGTGGCTAAACGATTTTCTTTTAAAAAAACAAACAAACCTTAGACTGCTTTTTAACACATAGGAAAAACTTTAAAGAAATTCTTATTTCCTGATGAATAGCCTTTGGACTATAATGTAACTTAAATAGAAAACTATCTTTAGAAAGGTTTTTCCTCCAGAAGCATTTTATTTTAAAAATCTGATTTAAATAAAATAATCTGATTTAAGTAAAAAGAGTTTTTTTTTAATTTTTAAAATTATTGCTTTTTATCCACCCTGACTCCCAGCTGGGTGAACGAACAAACGAGTCCAGCTTTCTCAAAAAAATAATATTTATATCCCGCTCTTCTGTCCAGATAGTCAGGATGAGGTGGGGGGTTCCTCATTTTTCCCTTGGCAAAATGCTGTTTTATAAGCTTCACAGCAAACAGGGGATGCACCGCTCCAAGTCCACATCTAACGCTCTTAACCACTAAACTAGCTTTTGGTGTGAGGAGAGGCCTATATAGTGGGACCTCAGTTGTCAAACGTAATCCATTCCGGAAGACCATGAAAAGAGCACAACCTGAAGCCCTGTATCTGCGAAGGTGCGCGGCGCGATTTAGCGCTTATGCGCATGCGCGAGCTGCGAAACCCAGAAGTAACCCTTTCCAGTACTTTCGGGTCACCGCGGGACATGACCTGAAAGAACGTAACATGAAGCAAATGTAACATGAGGTATGACTGCATATCACCCTGCCGAGTGGGGATTTTTTCACAGATTAGGGGCAAATGCGTGGCAAAATGGCTGCCTGAGCCCAGTGGCGTCGCAACGGGGGGGGGGGGGGGGGGTCCCCCCGGGGTGCCAAGGGGGGGGGGGGTGACAATAAGGCACCCTGTGGGTGCTGCATAACGATACATAACGATGCTGCACATGCGCTGTACATAGCGGTTTGCTGCTGGCGCCGCTCGAGGACAGTACCGACCGGGGTGGGATCGCTCCATCGCCACTATAGCCGCATGTAGAGGATCCTCCGTTTGCGGCTGTAGCGGCGATGGAGGGATCCCGGCACAGTTCATACGGTGCTGGAGCGGCGGTGCCAGCAAACTGCTGTGTACAGCGCATGTGCAGCACTGCACACATGCGGCGTACGCAACGCCGCACATGCGCTGTATATAGCGGTTTGTCACCGGCGCTGCTCTAGCTTTGTACAGATGGGGGTGGGATCCCGCCGGCGCCGCTTCAGCCGCATGTAGAGGATCCTCTGCGGCTGTAGCGGCGATGGAGCGGTCCCGGCACCTTCCAAATGGTGCTGGAGCGGTGGCGGCGGCAAACCGCTATGTACAGCACATGTGCGACGTCGCACGTGCAACCTACGTAGTGACGCCCCGCCCCAGGTGTCAGGACGCTTTCGTTCGCTCCTGTCTGAGCTCACTGTACACTGGCCTTCTGAGCCTCCTTTGAGCGCTACAGGAGTGAATGGGGATCCATACGATTAAAGGGGGCAGTGAGGTTCCCCTCCGGGGTCCGCACACAACATTTACCCCAGTTCTGCAGCCTCCTCCCCGACAGCTGAGTCCACTTGGGCTTGGGGGCATCATAAACCTGCAGGCGGGGAAAAAAAGCAAGTTATTCACATGGAAACTGCAGGCATCAGAAGAAGTACCCAGAAAATGTTTAAAAATACATTTGTGAAAAACCCAGAAGCATTTCTGTTATGTATAGTAGGGAATGAGATCCCAAAGAGAGATATAAAAGGGTTTATGGATGCGACAACAGCAGCAAGAACTCTTTTAGCCCCAAAATGGAAGCAACGGGAAATCTCATTGCTGGAAGAGTGGCAGGCGAAGGTGATGGACTTTGCGGAATTGGCAAGGCTGACCGGGAAAATAGGAAACCAGCGCGATCCAGCTTTCCAAAAAGACTGGAGTAAATTTGTACAATATGTGAAGGACAATTGCAAACAATTAACAACACCAGCAGGGTTGTCAACATGCAGTGCTAAGGATTTGTACCTTTTTATATTTATTTAAAAATTGGTGATTAACGGAAGGAGTGAAACGTAAATAGGAAAATGTCTAAAATGCTACGAGGTGATAATGAATTAGGGAAACCATGAGACAGGAGGGAGGGAAGTACAATAAGGATTTGTTTAAATGTGATAAAATGGAAACTTAAGGAAATTAATAGGAATGGAAAAATGGAAATTAATATTTATTAATATTAAAAACAAAAACAAAACAGAAGTACCCAGGGGCAGCTCAGCCTTCTTCCAATGCATTGGATAGATCCCCCCAGATAGGAACATTTATGTTCTCTTCTTTTTTTGTATATAATTTTTATTCAGTTTAAAATACTCATTTTACATCCTTAAGATATCAATGACTCCCTTTCTTCTCTTTCCTTGGCTCATTTTACATCTCATAGATCTCTGCGTATTTTACAAAAATAAAATACCAATCAGTATTCCATTACTGCATCCATCAAAACTTATCTACGCTGTTGAATTTATCTTAATGCTGCCAGCGTTTTCAGCTGTACACAATTATTTCTCGTATATTCAATAAACGTTTTCCAATCTTCTCTAAATGCATTTTCTTCTTGTTCTCTTGTTCTATATGTTAAATCTGTAAGTTGTAACATTTATGTTCTCCACCACAACATTGCCAAGAACGACAGGGAGGCATGGAAAGCGAATTCTGCCTATCGTAATGTTGCACCAGAAATTATCGCTGGTGATCTAAGGCTGGAAATCAGTCATAATAATAATAATAATTTATTACTTATACCCCACCCATCTGGCCAGGTCTCCCCAGCCACTCTGGGAGGCTCCCAACAGAATATTAAAAACACGATAAAACATCAAACATTAAAAACTTCCCTAAACAGTCATTATAGAGAGAGAGAAAGAGGGAAAGAGAAAGAGAGAAAGGAGGAAGAGAACTGAGCTCTGTGTATATCATTGGAAACACCATGCGCAACCTGATAGGTGTTCCTGGCAAATTTGATATTGATAGCTGTTAAGAGTATACTATAAAGGTAAAGGTACCCCTGCCCGTACGGGCCAGTCTTGCCAGATTCTAGGGTTGTGCGCTCATCTCACTCTAGAGGCCGGGAGCCAGCGCTGTCCGGAGACACTTCCGGGTCACGTGGCCAGTGTGACGAAGCTACTCTGGCGAGCCAGAGCCGCACACGGAAACGCCGTTTACCTTCCCGCTGGTAAGCGGTCCCTATTTATCTACTTGCACCCGGGGGTGCTTTCGAACTGCTAGGTTGGCAGGCGCTGGGACCGAGCGACGGGAGCGCACCCCGCCGCGGGGATTTGAACCACCGACCTTTCGATCAGCAAGCCCTAGGCGCTGAGGCTTTTACCCACAGCGCCACCTACGTCCCAAGAGTATACTATATGGCTGCTTTAACTGCTATACCACTTTGATGTTTGCTGCCTCTGGGAGGAAAATGTGCAATACATTTAACAACAACAGAAGCAGATTTTTAAAAAGATTAGCTCAGAAGGACATGATTAAAAAGATTAACTCAGAAGGACAATACAAGATGGACCTTGGCAGTTCGCCCAGCTTTTGGGCCACCCAGAGGCATCTGGCTGGTCACTGCTGAAGACATTCTGGGGTGAGGAACCCCTGGTTTGAAGGCCAGTTTTGGCTCAGCAGGCTGTTTTTCTCCAAAGCATGGGCACATCAGTTGGCATCACCATTGACACCAGCTGATGTACTATTGGCACAAACCTGTTCCCAGTACAGAACAGGATTGCACAGCCCAAACAGCAGGATTTGATCTCTGCTCATCAGCCTTTGCGAGTCTCCCTTTAAGATCACACTGAAAGGGATTTCGTCAAATTTGGCCCGTGGGGCAGATCCTGATATGGATGTGAGCCATAGAGGCCAAAAGGTCTCTCCCCCCCCCCCAGTTCAAATTCAACGAGACAGTTCTTAAAACACCGCACAAAGGGGAACATAAATGTGCGCGCACCTGTTGCAAAAGGTACACCTCCTCTGCCTCTGTGATGAAATCTGGAACATAATAAGCGGCTGGTGGAGACTGCATACGAAAAGAGAAAATGTGAAAAGTACAAAAATGCAGATCTAAGAAAAAAAACCCTCCCCCCAAAAAACCTCCTAGCCGCTGCAATGTGAATGAGGGAACTTTGCATGCTCCTCCTCAGTCAGAATCATGGCTCTTTGTATGAAAAATGAGTAATATCTATAAAATGAAGATTTCCCCTCTGTACACAGTATCTAGCATTTAATATTTGGTGGTTTTGTGAATGTTGCTCATTAGCCAGGCCTTTGGCTAATCAAACAATTGTTGATAATCTTGGCTAATTAAAGAACCGACGGACTTTTAAACTGGGGGGTGGGTGGTATTGTTTGGTTTGTTACTACGGTATGTATTTTTGCATTTTTAATATTGCAAACCACCTTGTGGATGAAGGGCGGTATAGAAATTTAATAAAGAAGGGAAAAAAGAGGAAGGGGATCAAATTCTGGGGTTGCTTTTGTCTCTTTCTACCTCTCTGGGATAATTATTCTGTTTCTTCTCTGTAACCGCCACTCCAATTTATACTGGTCATAGACATGTGCAGCACATTTCATTAGTGTGCACACAGGTTTGTTTTTAAAATGGCAAACTTCTATTGAATATGTACTCATACTCAATCATAAAGGATATCATTTTCATTCATCAAACTAAACAAATTAAAACCTGACTTAGTTTTTTTTTAATTAGCAAACAACGTTTTATTTAAAAATACAAAATTGAAAAAATGAGATGCAAAACAGGTGCATGAGTTGTAGAGTTGGAAGGGACCCCTGAGGGTCATCTAGTCCAACCCGCGGCAATCTTTAATCAGAATGACCAAAATGTGTTCAAGTTTCTTTCATCTTCCTGTCCTAGAGAATGAGACGTCCCTCACCAGGTGTGAGCGGAAAGGTGTGACGTCCCCTGTAACTTAACTATGGCTTGATATGTAGCATTAAAAGTAGGTTATGCTCATCTGCTTCCTGGGAAAACCTTCACCGCCTCTAGACAAATCCATGACTGCTTAATTCACTTCTCTCTGTGTGTGTGTGTGTCTGTGAACAAGTGTACTCCTATCACTGAACATAATACAGTGGTACCTTGGTTCTCAAACAACTTGGAACCCAAACACTGCAAGTAAGTGTTCCGATTTGCAAACCTTTTTTGGAAGCTGAAAGTGCTCCATTTTGAGTGTTACCCTTCCGATTTGAGTGCCACACTTCCGTTTTGAGTGTTACGCTGAGGTCTGTCTGTTTTTGCTATTTATTTTGGGCTTTTATTTTTGCAGCCCTTTTTTGTGACTGTGTGGAACCCAGTTCAGCTACTGATTGATTGATTGATCATGTGACCGCAGTACATTATTTATTGCCTTCATTTTATGGATCCATGGTCTCATTAGATACTAAAATTCATGTTAAATTGCTGTTTTAGGGGTTGTTTTTAAAAGTCTGGAACAGATTAGTCCATTTTGCATTACTTTCTATGGGAAAGCGCGCCTCGGTTTTGGAACACTTTGGTTTTGGAATGGACTTGCGGAACGGATTAAGTTGGAGAACCAAGGGACCACTGTACAAAGCTTCCTATTCAATAACGAAGACATTCCAGCAACCCTCTAGGAAAAAGCATCCCTCCCAGAAGACGGTACCTGCGTCACACGAAATGGCTCCAGAGCCATGATCCCATCAGAAGTTGCCGACATCTCAGAACAGAGAGCTGAGCTTTCTTCGTTTCTTCTCACTCCATCACAAATCCGTGAGCCTCACCCAGTCGCTCACCTGGGAAAGACAAAAGCAGCAGCATGTGTCAGTCATGGGAAATGACCTACTTTCAAGAAAGGCCTTTTCCTACTGGGGACATTTGCTCACATCCAGCCCTTGTTACTCTTACCTCCCCCAGCCTCTTATATCCTCCCTTCCCCTTTATCCGCTGCTTCTCTGAATTGCTTAGTTTGGAAGCTCCTTGGGGCAGCAACCTCTCTGTGGCTTTGCTTCACCTTGACTTATAATTGCCACTATATCCTGAGACTTTTAAAGAGTGCTTTAAAGGACACCCTGCCCCCAAATCAGATATGCTTTTTACAGCTGTTTTAATGCCTTGGTTGAATTTTTGCATATTATTTTTTCATCTGCACATGGCCTTGAAAACTGATGTTAGAAAGGCGGCAAGGGAATTCTTTGAAAAAAAACGATGAAGCACCATGTTCCTTGTGGCTGTTGTGTAGATACTGCCTGGAGTAACAGCTAAACCTGCTGAACTTCCGCCTGCCATGCAGCTGGTTGTTGTTGTTGTTGTTTAGTCATTTAGTGGTGTCCGCCTCTTCATGACCCCATGGACCAGAGCACGCCAGGCACTCCTGTCTTCCACTGCCTCCCGCAGTTTGGTCAAACTCATGCTGGTAGCTTCAAGAACACTGTCCCACCATCTCTGTCGTCCCCTTCTCCTTGTGCCCTCCATCTTTCCCAACATCAGGGTCTTTTCCAGGGAGTCTTCTCTTCTCATGAGGTGGCCAAAGTCTTGGAGCCTCAGCTTCACGATCTGTCCTTCCAGGGAGCACTCAGGGCTGGTTTCCTTAAGAATGGATGCGTTTGATCTTCTTGCAGTCCATGGGACTCTCAAGAGTCTCCTCCAGCACCAGAATTCAAAAGCATCAATTCTTCGGCAATCAGCCTTCTTTATGGTCCAGCTCTCACTTCCATACATCACTGCTGGGAAAACCAGAGCTTTAACTATACGGACCTTTGTTGGCAAGGTGATGTCTCTGCTTTTTAAGATGCTGTCTAGGTTTGTCATTGCTTTTCTCCCAAGAAGCAGGCGTCTTTTAATTTCGCGACTGCTGTCACCATCTGCAGTGATCATGGAGCCCAAGAAAGTAAAATCTCTCACTGTCTCCATTTCTTCCCCTTCTGTTTGCCAGGAGGTGATGGGACCAGTGGCCACGATCTTGGTTTTTTTGATGTTGAGCTTCAGACCATATTTTGCGCTCTCCTCTTTCACCCTCATTAAAAGGTCCGGCCATGCAGCTGGACATTCTTGCAAATGGGAATAAGGGGTGCAATGGAAGCACCCCCTATTCCAACTGAGCCAAGCCTCGCCAGGACGCCTAAGCCCTCTAGCAGGGCTCCCAAGGGCAGGAAAAGGAACCCAGGAGTCCTGAGCCGCCCCCTCCCCATTGCAAACTCCCCCCGCCCTTTTGCTCCTTGCATACTCACTCATTCCAGCAGACAGCAAGATGATATTTCCGGGTAGCTCGTTGACTGACAGCTGCATCCATCCAATGAAAGAAAGCGGAGAAAGCCTCCCGCGGGAAGGATCTGTAAGCAGCTGAGCTTTGTAGGTCCCGCCTTCCTTCAGTCTAGTGAACCAATCAATTGTCTGCGGGCTGGTCAAAATGCGTCTTTGGTGGGGAGGGGGCGTGGGTGTTATTGAAGAGCAAAGGACGCTGGGAGCCAGGACTCCTGGGTCCTTTGAAGGGCTGGTGAAAGGAGGCGGGCCAGGACTCTTGGGTTATTTTGATTGTCGGGGGAAAGAGAGGGGCCAGGACTCCTGTGTTCCTTTGGGGGTCTGGAGGAAGCAGAGGGGCCAGGACTCCTGGGTTCTCTAGGGTGTCTGGAGGAAAGAGAAGGGCCAGGACTCCTGGGTCCCTTTGGGGGTGTGGGAGAAGTATGTCTTGCTATGAGGTTTTCTTGGGGAAGCTGAGTGAACTCTAAGCCTGCTCTGACCAAGCCCTGTTAGAAAGGCAACCCCCCCCCCCGTTTATTTCTGAAACGGTATAATGCTTTGTTCAGCAAACTTTTCTTTCTGCGCTCCATCTGCTTTGTTCTTTGCCTTTGCTCTTAATTCCAGTGTGGTGTGGTGGTTAGTATCGGATTAGGACCTAGGAAGGTAAAGGTAAAGGGACCCCTGACCATTAGGTCCAGTCGTGGCCGACTCTGGGCTTGCGGCGCTCATCTCGCTTTACTGGCCGAGGGAGCCGGCGTACAGCTTCCGGGTCATGTGGCCAGCATGACTAAGCCGCTTCTGGCGAACCAGAGCAGCGCACGGAAATGCTGTTTACCTTCCCACCTATTTATCTACTTGCACTTTGACGTGCTTTCAAACTGCTAGGTTGGCAGGAGCAGGGACCGAGCAACAGGAGCCCACCCCGTCGCGGGGATTCGAACCGCCGACCTTCTGATCGGCAAGTCCTAGGCTCTGTGGTTTAACCCACAGCGCCACCCGCGTCCCTAGGAAACCAGAGTCCAAATCCCCATTCATCCACATAAATCTCGCTGGGTGACCTTGGGAGAATCACTGTCTCTCAGCCTAACCTACCTTGCAGGATGGTTGCGAGGAAAAAATGGGGAGAACTGTGCACGTCACCTGGAGGTCCTAGGAGGGAAGGTGGGTTCTAAACGTGGTACAATAAACAATACATTTGGGAAACGTGTTTTGAACTGTGGCTTTTTGCTATATTTCTGGAGTGAGCTCTTGTTTGTAGGTAGCTCTTCTGATGTTCTACCTAGACTACATCTCCCATCATCCCTGACCATTGGTGCTAATGTGAGTTGGAGTCTACAGATCTGGAGGCTGCCAGTTTGGCTGTCGTTGAGCTGGATCAGCCTTTCTTGACCTTGGGTACCCAGATGTTGGACTACAGTTCCCATCATCCCTAGCTGTGTCGAGGGTGGCTGTCTCCCAGCTCCATCTGGTATGCAGGCTGAGACCCTACCTGCCTGCGGACTGTCTGGCCAGAGTGGTGCATGCTCTAGTTATCGCCCGCTTGGACTACTGCAATGCTCTCTACCTGGGGCTACCTTTGAAGGTGACCCAGAAACTGCAACTAATCCAGAATGCGGCAGCTAGACTGGGGACTGGGAGCAGCCTCCGAGACCACATAACACCGGTCTTCAAAGACCTACATTGGCTCCCAGTACGTTTCCAGGCACAATTCAAAGTGTTGGTGCTGACCTTTAAAGTCCTCAATGGCCTCAGTCGTTGGAGGAGCGTCTCCACCCCCATCGTTCTGCCCGGACACTGAGGTCCAGCTCCGAGGGCCTTCTGGCAGTTCCCTCACTGCGAGAAGTCAAGTTACAGGGAACCAGGCAGAGGGCCTTCTCGGTGGTGGCGCCTGCCCTGTGGAACGCCCTCCCAGCAGATGTCAAAGAGAAGAACAACTACCAGACTTTTAGAAGACATCTGAAGGCAGCCCTGTTTAGGGAAGCTTTTAATGCTTGATTGACTTGTATTTTAATATTCTGTTGGAAGCCACCCAGAGTGGCTGGGGAAACCCAGGCAGATGGGTGGGGTATAAATAATGAATTATTATTATTATTATTATAGCTAGCAGGATAAGGGATGAAGGGAGTTGTAGTCCAACATCTTTGAGCCAAAGGTTGAGAAAGGCTGAGCTAGATTATTCCCCGAATCCATCTCAGAGAGAGAGAGATAGCAGAAAGGAAGAGCTCTGCACACCATGCACATAGAAACACTTTTTATTAATTTGTTAATAACAGATAAGCAATAGCATAGTGATATTTTCGTCATGCTAAGGCCCCTGCCCCCCCGCTTCTTCCCTTCTTCCAGTGTGCCTGGGCGGACGAGGGGGTCAGGGAGGACAGAAATCATGCAAGATTCAACAGAGAGCTCAGCAGAGGGCACGGCAAGCCATCTCACTCGACAGTTTACAAAGTTATTTGTTTCGTTTAAAAAATAAAGAATATACATGTAGGCAGAAAGAACACAATCCAGTGTGGTTTCTACATAAAAAGGGAGGGAATCTCACGGGAAGCCACGGGGAAGGCCTGCGACTGAGATCCGGTGTAACGCCAGTGGCAAGTTGTCATTGCTATGTATGGGGAAGACTATGCAATCCCGACTATTACCCCCGGTTCCGACAAGGGAGGTGGAAGGACAGGCCTAGGTTTTTTCCCTAGTGGCCAAACGCGAAGCTGAAATCAACTGAAAGGTTTATTTATTGCTGGTCAGTGAGGGTTGCAGAGTGATAAGGAAGTTACAAGGACAAGTGAAGGATGAGGAGGTCATGTGTATTTACAGCTGAGTGATGGCAAGCTGATGGCCAAAGGATGGCGCAAGATTGGGGGTACCTTGGCATCTCGAAACAAAAGAGAATATGGGGGGGGGGATTTAGCATGGAGGGGAAGGTGAAAGGCAAGAGGCCTGGACTGCAATCTTTGCATTCCAGTCTTTCCTCAAGACCCCAAATGTTTCCCCAGGTTTGAGTCTTTATGCTGGAATGCAAACAAGCAGCCCTAATTCAACAGGTGCGGCGTTATCATCACTGGGAGCCTGTGCTCCCCCCCCCAAAAAAAGGCTGCACCTGTTGCATTTCTGCACAGGCTGAAGGCAGAAGACTTCTGAATGTGGCATTCACAGTCATCTTCCCAAAGCCCTTTGGCCTGTTTTTTCTCAGGATTGCTTTCCGCAGTCTCCAAACGGACCTTGCAGGTGTGATAAGGAAGGAAACGGGAGCGCATGCAGAGAGATGAGCAAGAAGGAATTTGCTCAGGAGGTGGGGAAAGGAGGCCTTGCCCTGACTCCTCTCCCAAGCTGGGAGGAACTCTGGGAACCTCGGCTCGGTCTGGGATGAAATTACACACGCTACTTTGTTTTCTGACTGCGTGCTCTCTGACTGCGGGTGCCGCCCGGTTTGCACCCACAATCTCAAAACGTTCAAAGCGCTGATGCAGAGATTCCTCCACCAAAACTTCAAAAGGGCGACTGGATTTGAAGATTTTGCTTTCCCAGCTCACTTTAACGCTCCTCCTGATCAATTCTGCTGATAACTGCAGCAATATTTGAACCCAGGAACTCTCCACCTTGCCAGCCTCAGGAACTGCCCCGATAGGCAGATACCATGTGCTCTCTTGCTGTCCCAATATTTCGATTAAAGTGAGCTAAAATGTAGGGACCTCTGAGCAAAAGCCGTATGTTTAAAATGTTAACTGAGATGGATTATAATAGCTAACATGCTGCAGCTAATGAATGCTGGAGTTGAAGTAACAGTGAGTTATAGCAGCTTTTGCAAACCCAGGTCCCTTCAGATGTTTCGGGAGGCAGCTTCCAACCAAAACATCTGGAAGGTACCAGGCTGGCAAAAGCAAAGTTATAATATTTCTTTATTCTCTCCCACCCCCCACCCCCATTTTTTTAATAGGAAAAAGTGACTTCTGGAAATATATGCTCAATATACACACAGAGATACACATACTACAAACCATCACAGGCTGTTACTGGGTGGTTTCCTCCTCCCTGTAGGCTAACTCACACAAATGCTAAGCACAGCTGCTAACACACACTACGTTTTAGATGAGACTTGCATCTGCACCCCACAGGTCGCTATTGTTCAGTTGCAAAGAAAACTAATTTGTCCGACGAGTCAGTGTGTGCTCAGATGCTACAAGTCGGGACCCTGGACGCTGCGGACTTTATCTCCTGCTCCTGTGTGCCTTGCCAGAGCCAGCCTTCGCTCGCCAAACATTTTGGACTACAACTCCCATCAGCCCCAGCGGGCTCAGCTGTGCTCCCATTGGCCACAGCAGTCCTACGGCCAGTGCTGGAGCTGATGGGAGTTGTAGTCCAAAGCATCTGGAAGGACTCGACTTGGAGAAGGCTTTGTTGCTGTTTCGAGCTGCCATCCTGTACTGCTTTTGTGTCCTTCTGAGGTCTTGGGAGGGCTTCCTCCTGTTTCCTGAGCCTCTTCGGTACCTCTTGATGAAGACGCTGTCCCCAAGAGAGAAGGGGCCCTTTGGGTAAAGGTGTAAAGGGGTGAGATCCCCTCTCCCTGCTTGCTGGAAACCTCCCCGCTCTCATAAGGGCATCAGAAACCCTGCTGGATCAAGCCAAAAGGGAGCCCGGCCATCCTGGGTACCCCAGCGGCCAACCAGAATCCTTGACGTGAAGTCCATAAACAGGCCATGAACACAGCAATGCTCTTCCCCACCTGCATTTCCAGCAACTGGGCTTCAAAGGCAGGTTTTTGCCTTTTGTGCGATGTTGGACTCATCAGCTCTACCCACCTGTCTGGGGGGCAGAGGGAAAGAAGCCAGTTGCTCTGTGGGGGCCGGCAGAAATTGCTGGGGGAGGTGGATGCGGATATTGCCCGCACGCCATGGGTTAGCCACTCCTGCGGAGCACACTTACCTGCAAATACTGAACTCAATGGGGCTTACTTCTGAGCAGCCCCTCAACAGGCCTGCACCGCAAGGGACCAGGTTGCCCAGGGCACCCTCTTTTTAGGGGAAAGCTAGAATGAGGAGAGGGCAGAACCGGGAGCATAGCAGAGGGAAAATAACATTAATCTTGTCTCAGGCAGCAGGGTTCAGCTTCTACCAAGGCAATCTGCTCTGCACGTGGGATTTTCCAGCAGCCATAATGAGAAATTCCGCGAGTTTGGGATCTTTTACGACACGCACCAGGCGAGTGGGGAGGAAGCCAGAGATTTATCTCCAAACCACAGCTCCTAGGGCTCTGACCTCCATTTAAAGAGGTCTGAGCCGACTAAGCGCGTGAGCTTTTAGGTGCCAATTAATAGGCTGGAAAACGAAGAGGTGCCAGAAGAGACCTGCTTTAGCCGAAATCCCGTGGGTACGAGTGCCAGGAAACGGGGGACGGAAGGTATAAGTATAGCATTTCTCACAAACTACTAGAGGGGTGGTGTTAATATGTTTTAACAAGGCACTGGGGTTCACTAGAACGGCAATCAGGGGAGGAGAGATGAGGGCAAAAAATAACCGAAGAGCAGTCTTTGATTACTTGGAGAGCGAAGAAACAGCAGAGGAAAAGGGAAGAGGGAGCCGCAGGTAGGTTTACGACTGCATTTCTGCACGGAGCATCCACGGAAACCAACAGCAGAAAAGTAACCTGCAGGAGACGAAGGGAAGGGGGGAGAGAGTTTGAAAAATGACTATTGATGAAGCTCTGGAGAAGGACAGGAATCAGCAGAAGAGGAAATATGTTACATTGTATGAACTGCCCTTTGATCTTCGGATGAAGGTTGGTATGGAAATGTAATTAAGAAATAAATAAACTGGAAGTGAAAGGCTCCTAGAACCACTGAACGATTCGCGGTTTCTCCATGTGCATCTCAACAATCAACACTCTGGACGTCCCTTAAACCAACCTTCTCCAACGTGTTGTGCTCCAGATGTGCTGGAGGGGCCCATGCTGGCTGGGGCTGGTGGGTTGTGATCCCAAAACATCTGGAGGGCACGTCATGGTTGCAAGTCGCTTTGAGCTGCCTTGCGAAAGGTGAAGCGACTAACAAATTTTATAAATAACAATAACGAATATTCAGGTTGGGGAAGGTGGGTTTAAATCAACTCCTCTCAATGTAATGTTTAGGCACTTTCATTGGTAAGGCAAGGCCCAAACCAGTTGTACTGTATATACGCTGGGGTGGATTTGAAAGTCAGGTACGGATCCAGAAGGCAAAATCCAGCTTCTGCTCTGAAGGCAATTGGATGGCTTTGAGCAAATGTATTTGCAGAATTCAGTTAAACCATGTTTATGTTCTCTGCACTCAGAGAGACTTGAAAACAATTCAAAGTTCAGATAATAAGACACAATATTGGGGGGGGGGAGACCCAGAGAACAGCCAACAACATCCATCACTAAGTTACCGGGGCAGTTATGAAAAAAAAGTACTAAAGGACTATGGTTGTATAAATGAGTACAAGGGAGTCTTGGGTTTGCCCATTAGCAGTTCATCTCAATAAGGTTGCAATCATCCATTTTGTTTCTAACACTAATCACAGTTTATTGTTATGTCCAAAAAGGTGTAACTGTGTATAAATGCCAGCAATTGGGAAACACTGGCCCGTGAGCGCTCCAGCTGGAGAACAGCCTATACCAAAGGTGTCATAGGCTTTGAAGACACTCAAACTAAGGTAAAGGTAAAGGGACCCCTGGCCGTTAGGTCCAGTCATGGCCGACTCTGGGGTTGTGGTGCTCATCTTGCTTTACTGGCCGAGGGAGCCGGCGTACAGCTTCCGGGTCCTGTGGCCAGCATGACTAAGCCGCTTCTGGCGAACCAGAGCAGAGCACAGAAACACCGTTTACCTTCCCGCCGGAGCGGTACCTATTTATCTACTTGCACTTTGAGGTGCTTTCGAACTGCTAGGTAGGCAGGAGCAGGGACCGAGCAACGGGAGCTCACCCCGTCATGGGGATTCGAACCGCCAACCTTCTGATTGGCAAGTCCTAGGCTCTGTGGTTTAACACACAGTGCCACCAGTGTCTACTCAAACTCAAGACGCAAGGGAGAAATGTGCTAAGAGGAAATGCGCTTGGCAAATCCACATCGTGATCAACTCCCACCCAGAAACCCATGTCCCCACTGTGGAAGGACATGTGGATCCAGAATTGGCCTCCACAGTCCCTTTTAAAACCAAGTTTATGGAAGACAATCTTAGTCAGCTACAAGTGATCACCAAAGAAGAGGAAAGAAGAAGCAGCAGCTATGTACTATTGAAACAAGACAGGATCAAACCATGGTTTCTGAAGCTGACTTGTTTGCGGTTCATCGTTTACCCTCCCCACCATTTGTCCTTTCGAACCTTAAAATAATTTGTGGTTAAGTGCGAATTAGGAAGTGGATGTCTCCAACTTCTTCCTTGTAGCAACAACTCCCATCATCCATGACCTCAGCTGGCTGGGGCTGATGGGAGTTGGAGTCCAACAACATCAGGAAGGCAACCGGTTCCCCATCCCCGCTCTAGGTTAAGCCCTGGACCTGCCCAAATCTGCTAGGCTTCACCCCTGACCTGCTCAAGCCCACCAAAACCCACCTCAGTTGCCAGGCTGAGCTGCAAAATCCTCAGTAGGCCTCACCCAATGGGTGCTCCAAAGTGGTCCTTGGCTCCCCTCCTTGGTCCGCTCAAGTTCCTCCCACTTACTTTGCTACTTAGAGTGGGAGGAGGACAGGAGTCTATGTAGGTCAGGCATGTCCAACCGGTCCATCGCAATCAACAACTCTGGTCAATCCAATGGGTAGATCACTGTCAGTTTTTTATGATGGGAGTAGATCGCAGTCTCTTGGGAGTTGGACATGCCTGATGTATGTGAATTGAAGAGATTTCAAAGGGAGGCAAACATAGGTTGTCCTTACCTAGAGATGGAGTTTTCCGATGTGATATCTTTTGGGGTTCTGACTGCTGTGAAGTTGCGCTTTGGCTGTGAGACTGCAGGAGAGGGAAAAGGAAGAGGTGATCCTTTTAAGAACGGAGAATGGGGGGCACATTCAGTCAATGATGCCTCTTTCTTGCCCCCACTTTCTGAGAGTTCCTATCTCTGCCCCAGGTAAGATGCCATTCCCAGCCACCGCAGACCCTCCAAGTGTCCCTATTTTCCAGGGACGTCCCTGATTTAGAGAAGCCGTCCCGGTTTCTGATTTGATTCCAAAATGTCCCGCTTTTCCTTAGGACGTCCCTATTTTCATTGGAGAAATGTTGGAGGGTATGGTGTTATCCGACTCCCCGAGCCGTCTAAAGGCAATCCTGTACAGCCATACCTCAGGATGAATACGCTTCAGGTTGAGCGTGTTCAGGTTGCACTCCGTGGTGACCCGGAAGTAATGGAACACGTTACTTCCGGGTTTCAATGCTCACGCATGCGCAGACGCTGAAAATGATGTCACGTGCATGCGCAGAAGCGGCGAAACGCGACCCACGCAGTCGCGTGTTACGTTCGCTTCAGATTGCAAATGGGGCTCCGGAACGGATCCCGTTCGCATCCAGAAGTACCACTGTATAGGGAAGTTTTAATAATAATAATAATAATAATAATAATAATAATTTGCCATTTATACCCCGCCCATCTGGCCGGGTCTCCCCAGCCACTCTGGGCAGCTTCCAACAAAATATTAAAGTACAATAGTCTGTTAAACCTTAAAAGCTTGTTTAATGTTTTATTATGTTTTTATATATGTTGGAAGCTGCCCAGAGTGGCTGGGGAAACCCAGTAAGATGTGTGGGGAATAAATAGTAAAATTATCGTTATGGGATGGGACATCCCTATTTCCATCAGAGAAAGAAGGGTATGGGCAAAGGAAATCCAGAAGAGGAGGGAAATATGATCCATGCCACACCTGAAGATTAAGTGAAATGGATCTCTTAGATTCCCCTAATTCATTTCTCTTACAAACAAACAAACAAACAAACAGCAAACCCACCCACAGGTGCATATTCTCGTAAAATAATTTTTTCAATCAATCAATCAAAACACTTTATTTGCGTAGCCGACAGGCCATAGCATCAAAGGACAAACACCGACAAAAATACATTACAATATGTACAGTGGTGCCTCGCAAGACGAAATTAATTCGTTCCGCAATTTTTTTCTTCTTGCGAGTTTTTCGTCTTGCGATGCACGGTTTCCCATAGGAATGCATTGAAAATCAATTAATGCGTTCCTATGGAAACCGACTTCAGACCAGGTCCGGGGACAATCTGTCCCCCGACCTCTTCTGAAGGCTGGGGGGGGGCGAAAAGTCTTTGCTCCCCCCCCTCCACGGCAGCATTTTAAAATCGCCCCGGACAGCGGAGAAGTCCTCCGCTGTCCGGGGC
>JAXCMG010000044.1:130529-177954 GCA_034642415.1 Podarcis siculus | reverse complement strand
CGTTTTAAAATCGCCCCGGACAGCGGAGAAGTCCCCCGCTGTCCCGGGTTTTTTAAAAACCTCTCCGCCCCCCTGCCAGGCTTCGGAGCAGCCTTCCGAAGCCTGGCGGCGGGAGGAGGTCCGAGGACAGTGGGGAAGACGCGCTTCCCCGCTGTCCCGGAGATTTCCCTATGGGCTGTCGTCTTGCGAAGCAAGCCCATAGGGAAATTCGTTTTGCGAAGTGCCTCCAAAACGGAAAACCCTTTCGTCTAGCGGGTTTTCCGTCTTGCGAGGCGTTCGTCTTGCGGGGTACCACTGTATTTTGCACAATATGTCCTATTGTGAAATCCTGTCTTACAACATGCATGAGACAATTCAGCCCTTTGCTTCCCGGTTGTTGCATAGGGTTGCCAAATGGTTGGGATTTTTTAGGGGGGAGGGGTTCCTAACCTGAAATCCAGCAAATTTTTATTCATTTAGCAAGATCCATGTGCCATTTAATCAACAAAAAGGAACCCTAAGTGGTTTGCATAAAATAATATAAAATATTTAAAAAGAGCAATAAAATCAAGTATTTTTTTTAAAAAAACGATTTAAGCTAAAATTGATCAAAACATGTAAATAAGTCAGCAGTTTTAAAACAAAAGTACGCGTCTAGGTAGGCATGTGATAAAAGTTTTTAATGCAGCTGCATCTACCGTATTGGCCAGAAAATAAGCCTCGCATTTTTTTCCAAATTCCGACTGTGAAAAGTTAAAGTGTGGCTTAAATTCACGAAATTACAAAAATTGACTTTTACGACATCGCTGCTGAAACAGACATACGGCAAAACGGAACGGGTGTGAGTGCCTGCCGAATTTTAAGGGAGTGTCTTATATTCGGGTATTGTCTTTTCTTCTTTCCCTCCCTTGAATTTTAAAGGTGTGGCTTATATCCGGGTGCGGCTTATATCTGGGCCAATACGATATATGGGAAAACATCACCTGCTGAACTTGTCAGGCAGCATTAAAAAGCACAGGAGGCCTACAAAAGTGGGAAATAGAAATTTGGAAACTCTTGTATTGCATCTTTGCTCATGTGGGAGGAAACGGGGGAGAAAACCCAGGGTGTACCTACTAGTGACTTGGTGGACTTTCTTTGCCGAAGTGCCATCTCCCTGGGAATCTTTGGGGCCTCCGATTCTGCAGCAGAGAGACGGCCACGATTAATCCACAGCCAAGAACAATGCAAGCATAAAAAACAGATCAATTGCCAGGAGATCATAGAATTGTAGAGTTGGAAGGAGACCCCCAAGGTCATCTAGTCCAGCTCCCTGCAATGCAGGAACCACAAGCTAAATAATCCCTGACAGACAGCCGCCCAATCTCCGTTTAAAAATCTGCAAGGGAGTCCACCACCTTCTGAGGGAGTCTGTTCCACTGCTGAACAGCTCCTGCTGTCGGAATTTTTTTCCTGATTTTTAGTCGGAATCGCCTTCCTTGTCATTTGAAGCCACTGTTTGGGTTCTACCCTCTGGAGCAGCAGAAAAGAAGCTTGCTCCATCTTCCTTTCAGATTTTTGAAGGTGGCTCTCATTTCTCCTCTTTCCCAGGCTAAACATACTCGGCTCCTTCAACCGTTCCTCATCAGGCTTAGCTTCCAGGCCTTTGATCATCTTGGTCACCCTCCTCTGCACACCTTCCAGCTTCTCAACATCCTTCTCAACATAGTGTCTTCCCACATGCCCCCTTTGGAACTCTGATGTTTGTAGTAGTGGCTATGATTATTTTAAAATGTTCAGGGAGGCAGGAGAGGATATATTGTTTATTAATATCCTTCCTAACTTGTTCCCGCAGGGCTGTCTAGGCTGCGGATAGTAGCCTGCTTCCCAGAGCGCCGGTGTGCTGAAAGCAGAGCGCCCGGCGCTTCGGGAACACATCCGCAGCCAAGGCAGCCCTGCGGGAGGTCCCCGCAGGGCTCCCCACGCTGTGGATAGCAGCCTGCCGCCCGGTGGGCGGGGCGCCCTGAAGCAGAGCGCCCCGTGCGCCGGACAGACATCCGCAGGAGTTCCCCGCAGGGCTCCCCACGCTGTGGATAGCAGCCTGCTGCCCAGCGCACGGGGCACCGTGAAGCAGAGCGCCCCTCGCGCCGGGCAGACATCGGCCAGCCCCACAAGCTCGGGGGACAGCAGGGAGGCGCAGCGCCGCCATCCCGCTGTTCTTCAACCTGGTTTGGTTTCCCCGACCTGCTTTTGGGGGGGAAATAAAGGGGGGGAAATTTCCTTTATTTCCCCCCAAAAAACCTAGGTGCGTCCTATGGGACGGAGCGTCCTATGGGACGAAAAATACGGTAGTTACAAAGGACATACATGTGGATCTATCCCATATGGGGATAATTCCAGTGTCCTCTGGTGGTTGGAAGCCAACAGAGCATCTCTAGCTAAAAAGCTAGACAGACAGAGGAAGTAAAAAACAGAGAGAGTGCTGGGTGTCTTGTCCCTTTTGCTACCTGGACAGGTAAGGTCACGCCCACCTCTAGTCACATGCAAAGGAAGTATGTCCCAACCAGGAGGAAACAGGAAGTTTTTGACTGGCTGGATGAAACATTCCCCTGCATGTCCACTCTAGGAAAACAAGGAATGTTGTACTTGACTGCTACTTATGCATCACATCCCACAATATAGGTAAAGGTAAAGGGACCCCTGACCATTAGGTCCAGTCATGGCCGACTCTGGGGTTGCGGCGCTCATCTCGCTTTACTGGCCGAGGGAGCCGGCGTACAACTTCCAGGTCATGTGGCCAGCATGACTAAGCCGCTTCTGGCGAACCAGAGCAGCGCACGGAAACGCCGTTTACCTTCCCGCCAGAGCGGTACCTATTTATCTACTTGCACTTCGTGCTTTTGAACTGCTAAGTTGGCAGGAGCAGGGACCGAGCAACGGGAGCTCACCCCATTGCGGGGATTCGAACCGCCGACCTTCTGATTGGCAAGTCCTAGGCTCTGTGGTTTAACCGACAGCGCCACCCGCGTCCCTTTTCCCACAATATATTCCGCCTAATTTTCAAGAAAAGGCAGCAAACAAATCTGCAGCTTCTCTACAGAATATGCTCCCCAAATTAGAACAGGATCATTTGTAGCTATGTTAAAAACTATTTTAGCAGCTTGTTAAATCAGGCGAAATATAAATCCCCCACACCTCTGCACTCTGGAAGGCGGGGCAAAGACTCCATGCTTAGGGGCGCAGGTGAAATAGCGAACTCCAAAGACAGAGCCATCGTGTTTTCCTGTGGGCTTGTCAAGTTCAATGCCAAACCAGTAGCCTGGAGAGAGAGAGAGAGAGGGGAGGGGGGGGGAGAAAAACATGCAAATTAGACAGAAATGCAGATTTTTAAATTATTGTTGCTAATTCCACCAGAGACTAGGAATTTGTCTCACAGATTTCAAAGGGACCCCCTTCCACATTAGTAACGCTGAGGACTACAACCTTAATCCCGCAAAATGCTTTGCAATCGGTGTCCTCGTTTGCACTCTCCCAAAAGAACAACACATGAGGTAGACCTCTGTTACTCCCATTGTCAGAGGGGTGAAACTGAGAGTGATCTGAGGCCACAGCAGAGGCAGGACTTGAACTCAGGACCTTGAGCTGGAATTAGGACTCCTGAGGTTATTTTTATAATGCTACCGATCCAAAGTCTGCACGTTGGTCTCAATGCTCTGCCCCACCCCCTAGACAGGATCTTAACTCCTCCAGTGGAAATGGATTCCCAGATCACCTGCTCTTGGCTTACCTGGGGCAAAATCTGTCTTCCCGTAGAAACGAATGATGCCTTGCTTCTGACCTGCCACCAGGACGTGATCCCCAATCTCAATCTTCAGTCCTTCACGGTCCAGGCTGCCAACAGATAAGGACTTCTTCCTGAGAGCTGGACAGAGCAGACGGGAGGAGAGAAGCGAGATCTGGATGTTTTAGTTTGCTACATGTTATGTACTGAGTTGAATAGGATCCAAAACGCAGCAGTCTGATTGGTCCTAGAACAATAGGATTCAGAATGCAGCAGTCTGATTGGTCCTAGAACAATAGGATCCAGAATGCAGCAGTCTGATTGGTCCTAGAACAATAGGATCCAGAATGCAGCAGTCTGATTGGTCCTAGAACAATAGGATCAATAATTCAGCAGTCTGATTGGTCCTAGAACAATAGGATTCAGAATGCAGCAGTCTGATTGGTCCTAGAACAATAAGATTCAAAATGCAGCAGTCTGATTGGTCCACAGGAGCCACCCAATCCAGCTCCAGGTGGAAGTGAATCCGCAACCTGATTGGCCTACAGGAGAATCCCGGAATTAACCTGGGGCCCATTGTGTAAATAATGTATATAAAGCAGACATTCTGGGGGAACTTCCATTCCTCCTCACTGCTATGAGCTGAATAAAGAGCATGAAATCCACTCTCGACTCCGAGTATATTTCACTACATAACTTATTTATCTTGTTTTATTTATCAAATTTCTATCTCAATTAAAATGAAACATATTTTAAACCATCCAAAAACATGGTGAACACCTGAAAAGAATTGCAGGGGGTTCCTACAACACATCCAGGTCTATAATGTTACTATGTCTGTTGTTTGTAAAACTATCTTTACAGAATCATAGCCCTGTAGAGTTGGAAGTGTCAGGAGGTCCTACGCACGAGTAGGAAGCCGGCAGAGACACATGAGGCTCCATTTCCTCAGGGACTTGCGAAAGAACAATGTCAAACAAAAATTGATGATCTCCTTCTACTGGGCCACAATAGAAAGTGTTCTCTCATACTGTATTACGGTGTGGTATGCTGGTTTGACAGCCATGGACAGGAAGTCCCTACAGAGAGTGATGAACACAGCACATGACATCATGGGCTGTCCCTGGAGTTCGCTAGATGACATAGTAATAATAATTTATTATTTATACTCCACCCATCTGGCTGAGTTTCCCCAGCCACTCTGGGTGGCTTCCAACAGAATATTAAAATACAATAACCTATTAAACATTAAAAGCTTCCCTGAACAGGGCTGCCTTCAGATGTCTTCTAAAAGTTTGGTAGTTATTTTTCTCTTTGACATCTGGTGGGAGGGTGTTCCACAGGGCAGGCGCCACCACCGAGAAGGCCCTCGCGGGAGACTGCTGCCTCAGGGGAGCGAGGAAAATTCTTAGGGACGACTCACACCCCGGCCAGCACCTCTTTAGTCTCCTGCCTTCGGGCGGGAGATACGGAAGTATAGTGAGCCGCACTAACAGGTTAAACAACAGCTTTTATCCATGGGCTGTTGGGCTGCTGAATGGAAAAAAAGAGTGGTGCAATTGAAATCTGACAAGCACACAGAGATCGAACGAGACTGAGTGTGTGGGGGGAGTGGGGCTCGTTTAATTTCACTGCACACAGGTGGTATAGTGACGACAAAGGTTTATTTATTTATTTCCATGCCCGATTGGCATGTTGTCTCCCTCCCGGTCGTTCTTTCAGGAGATTCTAAAGCTTTCTCCAGCCCAAACATCACAGCAACTGATACCAAGAAGTATCAGCACACTTCAGGATCAGCAGAATATAGGCAGTCAGCGTTCAGACTCAGTAGCACAGCTTTTTGGCGAAACTACATTTATTTATGTATACACACTCGGAGCATCGCAACTCAGCTCCTTCTACTTGCTCATCAGACAGCAGAGAGAGAGAACACAAGGACAAATGTCCTACATCACGGAAACACAGTAATAAAAACATCCTGTCTCCGTCGCTTCCCACAATGTGGAATGGAAACATACACCGTCATGGGATGAATGCAATCCCGAGACTGCAACACGGGGAAAGAATCCTAACAGGAAGGGACCACAAGAGTCCTCTAGTCTGACGTCCTGCAACTCAGGAGTCTCAACTAAAGCATCCACGACAGGGGGCCCTCCAACCTCTGCTCACCTTTCTTGTCCTTGTCTTTTTCCTTCCGGCCCTTTGCGGTCATGCGGGAAAAGTCCATGCGGGGGGTTCGTGGGGTGGAGGTCACCGACGAAGGCGTCTGATCGGCGGCTTTGGTGATCTTGGACACAGAAGCAAACACTCCTGGGAAGGGAAAAGGGGAAGGAAAACCGGAAGCCCAAAGCTTACATGGCGGGTAAGAACTATGCAAACAACAACAAAAATTTATACACCGCCCATCTGGCTGGACGGCTCCCAGCCGAATATTAAAAACACAATACAGCATTAAACATTAAAAGCTTCCCTAAACAGGGCTGCCTTCAGATGTCTTCTAAACCTCAGATAGTTGTTTATTCCTTTGACATCCGAGGGGAGGGCGTTCCACAGGGTGGGCACCACCACCAAGAAGGCCCTCTGCCTGGTTCCCTGTAACTTGGCTTCTCGCAGGGAGAGAACCGCCCTAAGGTCCTTGGACTGGACCTCAGTGTCCAGGCAGAACGATGGGGGTGGAGACGCTCCTTCAGGTCCACTGGACTGAGGCCGTTGACGGCTTTAAAGGTCAGCACCAACACTTTGAATTGTGCTCGGAAACGTCCAATTAGAACCATTTAGTTTAATCAATTAAAAAAAGATTGGTGATGCCAGCTTTTCAAAATGGCAGTCATTTATGTCAGGAGCTCAGCCTACACTCGAGTAGGACCCTGGCAGAGACACATGCCCTACTGGCATGTTCTCTCCCTCCTGGTCGATCGTTCGGGAGCTTCAAAAACTTTCTTCAGCCCGAACATCACAGCGACCGATGCCAACCGACACCGGCACACTTAGGGATCCGCAGAGTCTTCACATCTTGCGTAACAGACCTCAGCAACTCAGCATTTTGGCTAATCGACTTTATTTACATCTAAACACACACAGAGCACTGCAAGATGGCCCCCTCTCTCTCTAGCATCAGACAGCAAAGAGAAAAAGAACAAAGGACAATAGTCCCACTTGACGGAACACAGTAACACAAACATCCTGTCTCCGTCACTTCCCACTCTGTGGAGTCAAAACATACACCGTCACGGGAAAGACAACAATCCCAGGACTGCAATCACGGAGCCAGAATTCTAACAATTTATACTTCCAGCGACCCCCTGACACCCCCTTCAAAGCATCCCGCTAGGAAATCCCACTCCCCCAGGGGGCTCCCCACTTTGGTAGACCCTGGCCTAGAAGGCGTGTGCTGGGGAAAACCCAGGAGTTGCACTCTTCTACAGATTTGATATTCGTCTAGGTGACTTGGGCGGCTGCTGGATTTGATGGCAGAGGAGTGCTGGTGTTGAGCGGGCATAACCCCACTTTAGATTACCGTGTTTCGGAGGGCAGATAAAGTAACGGATTCCTCCCACGCTGCCGTCGTTCTTGCCGTCCGGCTCGTCCAGCTCAACGCCCACCCACTGGCCGCTGGCAAATTCCGTCGTGCCGCAGAAACGCAAGGTGCCCAACTGCGAGGAGGCATGGCGAGATTGGGGAAACAAGACACAAAAGAGGAAGTCGCCTTATAATAATGAATCAGACCACTGGCCCATCTAAATTAATATTGTTGGCACAGGCTGGCAGCAGCTTCCCACGCTTTCGAACTCTTGTGGAAATGACATTGGGGGGCACATCTTTAAAGTTGTTCCAATGTTACAAATATTATGCCTGAATGTATCCCTTCGACTTGACAGCTCAGGGAAGATACCTATAAATTCGTAGAAAATCCGTACTTTAACTGACTGTCCTCATTCCAGCGCCATTTTAACGCTGAAAGAAAGGTGAATTTCAGCTCCATCTCCGTCTATGAACCAAGAAGCAGGAAGTCATGCGGGCAGCAGGAAAAGGGCATCCCGCCATAATTCCCCAAGCGTGAGAGCACAGACAGGGGCCCCCACCCAGGGAGTCACCAGGGGGCAACAATGGACATCTGCAGAGGCAGTTGAGCAAGTCAGGTTTTCGGAAAGCCCATCTCCAGACAAGTCCTGAGGGCAAGGAGATGTCAAGAGTTTCATTGTTCTTCCAGTGATGGGGAGTTAAGAGGTGTTGGGAAAGATATCTGATAAAGTGACCTAATGTTGAACTTGTGTAACCCTTATGTAAAGATAAAGGGACCCCTGACCATTAGGTCCAGTCGCAGACGACTCTGGGGTTGCGGCGCTCATCTCGCATTATTGGCCAAGGGAGCCGGCGTACTGCTTCCGGGTCTTGCCAGCAGGACTAAGCAGCTTCTGGCAAACCAGAGCAGCACACAGAAATGCCATTTACCTTCCTGCAGGAGTGGTACCTATTTATCTACTTGCACTTTGTGCTTTCGAACTGCTAGGTTGGCAGAAGCAGGGACCGAGCAACGGGAGCTCACCCCGTCGCGGGGATTCGAACCGCCGACCTTCTGATCGGCAAGTCCTAGGCTCTGTGGTTTAACCCACAGCGCCACCCATGTCCCTAACCCTTGTGTACCCCTCCCCATTTGTGACATGCTAGTGATGTAGTGACGATGTATCCATGATGCCCCTCAAAGTGTATTCTGCGGGAAAGAGGGAAGGTTTAAAAGAGGAGGTCCCTCCATGCTCGGGGTTCTTACTCCCGGGGGGACCTGTTGTGCAACAATAAAAATCATGGTCTACTGACCGCTGTTTTCCTCCAAATTACTTGGCTGCAACTTCCTTCTTTTACTGACCACATGGACCCTCAGGGGACTTGCACCCTGACGAGCTGGGCTGTTGAGTAGTCTCCCACCCCAGAATTTTTCCTTAACACGAACAGTACAGTCATACCTCATGTTACGTCCGCTTCATGTTACGTTCTTTCAGGTTACGACCCAGAAGTACCGGAAAGGGTTGCTTCCAGGTTTCGCTGCTCGCGCATGCGCAGAAGTGCAAAATGACATCACGTGCATGCGCAGAAGCGGCGAATCGCAATCCGTGCGTGCGCAGACGCACCGCTGCGGGTTGCACTCTTTTCATGTTGCGAACGGGCCTCTGGAACGGATCCCGTTCGCAACCAGAGGTACCACTGTATTGAATTAGTGGGTCAACCCTGAGTAGGACTAGCATTGGACACAACCCATGAGATGTCACCACCGTGGGCTTTTCAAGTCCAGTCCTAGCCAAGAGACACTCGTGATGGGGGTCCCAAACCCACCTGCCATGACAAGGGACACCTTGGCCTTACCTTCAGCCCGTCCACCATGACGCGGTCGCCGAGCTTGAGGCCGAGGGAGATGAGCATGAGGTTGCCCGGGATGTTGTCGTAGTTGGGCAGGGTGACCTTGGGGAGGTTGCAGCTCAAGGGCACGGCGTCCAGCAGCAACTGCTTCAGCTCCTTGGCAATCATGGCCGCCTCAGCTTTGTCCAAGGTCATGTCCATGGGGTCTGGGACCACGTCGGACGGTGCCTGGCCTTTGCTGTTCTGTGGGGAGAGAGCATTGTGCAGGGAGGGCATTGAGCTGGAGGAGACGCCATGGGGGTCCCGGGGGGGTGAGGGGGGGGAATCCCCCACACCCCATGAACCGTAACCCCCAGACCACCAGATTTCAGTGAAAAGGGAGAGGAAGCTTCTAGCATTTATAGAACCTGAGATGGAAGGGCAAAATGTACAGGCACTGTTCTTATATTTGTGCCTGTGTTAAAGACTAGATTGCTCCTCCAGTCTTTCAGTGTTTCCCTCCCTCCCTCTCTCTCTCTCTTTCTCTCTCTCACTCACTCACTCACACACACACACACACACACACACACAAATGAAAATAGGGACACTTCTCACTCTCTTCCTTTCCCCAAAAGGACGCTCCTCAACCCCCCATTTTTTGCCCCTCCCTCCCACAGAGCATTTCCTATCAGCCATCCAGAGTGGGTGGGGAAACCCAGCCAGATGGGTGGGTAATAATAATAGTAGTAGTAGTAATAATAATATAATATAATATAATATAATATAATAATAATATCAGAAGAAGAGCATGTGCCAACAGCACTACAGCAACACTGTGTCCAGGGCGGCTGTTTACCAGCTCCACCTGGTACACAGGATGAGACCCTCCCTTCCCACAGACTGTCTTGCCAGAGTGGTACATGCTCTGCTTATCTCCCGCTTGGACTACTGCAATGCGCTCTATGTGGGGCTGGAAACTACAACTAATCCAGAATGTGGCAGCCAGACTGGTGTCTGGGAGCGGCCGCCGGGACCACATAACACCAGTCCTGAAAGACCTTCATTGGCTCCCAGTACATTTCCAAGAACAATTCAAAGTGTTGGTGCTGACCTTGAAAGCCCTAAATGGCCTTAAAAGCCCCGGATACCTGAAGGAGTGTGTCCACTCCCATTGTTCAGCCTGGGCACTGAGGTCCAGCTCCAAGGGCCTTCTGGCGGTTCCCTCATTGCGAGAAGCAAAGCTACAGGGAACCAGGCAGAGGGCCTTCTCTGTGGTGGCGCCCGCCCTGTGGAACGCCCTCCCATCAGATGTCAAAGAGATAAACAACTATCTGACTTTTAGAAGACATCTGAAGGCAGCCCTGTTTAGGGAAGCTTTTTAATGTCTGATGTTTCATCGTGTTTTTAATATTCTTTTGGGAGCCACCCAGAATGGCTTGGGAGGCCCAGCCTGATGGGTGGGGTATAAGTAATAAATATTAATATATTACTATCATCATCATCAATACGTTTATCCACCGCAGCTCCCCTTTCTTACCCTGACGGCTGGGTTGGCACCATGCTCCAGGAGACATTTCACGGCCCCAAGGCACAGGTTGGAAGCAGCAATGTGGAGGGCTGTTCCGTGGTTGAAGTCGCTACACGTCGAGTTCAGAACTGAAGGGGGAAGGAATACACAGGTCGCGCAGGCATTAGAACCAACTTGCCACTGTTAGCATTTCACACTTACTCGCAGCGATGAGCCAAACCATGGTTTAGTGAGAATGGGCAAGCGTGCAGGCAACCAGAGAGGAAACTGAGGCTGCTCCATCCCTCCTCCAGCTCTCCTTTCGCCATGTTACCCAGAACTAAGCCATGGTTTGCCTTAGTCACCTTCAAACCTAGGCTCATGGTTTGTCTCCCCCAAACAAACCACGAGCGGCAAAGCAGGAACAACTTTGGTTGCAACTCATGGTTTGTTGGGGGAGACAAACCATAACTTAGCTCCAAGTAGCCTGGCAGCAGGGAGACTGGGAGAAGGGTGAAATGGTCACTGTTGTTTGGCTTAGTATTATGTGCAAACCAGGCCACAGCATGCGAGGCTGTATATGGAACAAGCTCAAAGGATGTGAAGGCCACGGGGAGCTACAGAAATTCCAGAAGGGTTGCTCTTACAGCAAAAATGAGTTTTGTGGCACCTTAAAGACTAACCAGCAAAGACAAACCAAGACAGCATCTTAAAAAGCAAAGACATCACCTTGCCAACAAAGGTCCGTATAGTTAAAGCTATGGTTTTCCCAGTAGTGATGTATGGAAGTGAGGACCATAAAGAAGGCTGATTGCCAAAGAATGGATGCTTTTGAAATACAGTGTTGGAGGAGACTCTTGAGAGTCCCATGGACTGCAAGAAGATCAAACCTCTCCATTCTTAAGGAAACCAGCCCTGAGTGCTCACTGGAAGGACAGATCCTGAAGCTGAGACTCCAAGACTTTGGCCACCTCATGAGAAGAGAAGACTCCCTGGAAAAGACCCTGATGTTGGGAAAGATGGAGGGCACAAGGAGAAGGGGACGACAGAGGACGAGATGGTTGGACAGTGTTCTCGAAGCTACCAGCATGAGTTTGACCAAACTGCGGGAGGCAGTGGAAGACAGGAGGGCCTGGCATGCTCTGGTCCAGGGGGTCACAAAGAGTCGGACACCACTAAACGATGAAACAACAAAAGACTAACCAATTTATTTTGGCGTCAGCTTTCATGAACGACAACCTGCTTCATCTAATGCCTGAAGCGAGGTTCTGAAAATTATTTGTCTTCGCAGTCTGTTCCCCCAGCTTTGTGGTGCTGCCCTTGAAGACTGTTCAGAAACTACAACAGGCTCTGAACATTGCAAATGAATCAGAAACTCGAGTGGGTCCTTATCTGAAAAATTCTTCTCCGACTTCCTATTTGTTCCCACCTGGGTCCAATTGAAGGTTTGGGACCCTGTGGTCTCTCGATTAAACACTGCCAGGATCCAGCTGCCAGGAGCCTTGGCACAACCAGTCTCCCCCATCCAGGCTGACAACTACATTTTTGCAAACATTTTGAATCCCTGGCCATGCAGCTGGCTGAGTTTCGCAAGCTTCTTCCTCATTCCTGCTTTATAGCAGGTGCAGTCAACGTGATACACTCCAGATCGTGGAATTGTAGAATTGTAGAGTTGGAAGGGACCCCCAAGGATGTTGGGGACCCCCTGCAATGTTGTGGACTACAACTCCCATCATCCCTGATCACGCACCATGCTGGCAAGGGCTGACTTCTCCTGCTTTACAGTATTTCAGAGCTGAGTCTGCCCATTAAAATCACTTTTTAATAGTAATAAAAAAAAAGGAACACAACAAACATCGGTGGATGGCTGGGAGTTCCTTACACGGTGCTGCGATTCTTGGTGAAGAAGGTTGCCTAGGAGTGCCAACCCTCAGGAGATGAAGAAGAGAAAGCAGCTGACTGGTTTTTGTTGTTGTTTTGTGCAGCTGCTGCTGTGATGCTCAATATTATCGGTCTGAGCTTCTTAGGAAGGAAGCAGGGAATTAATCCGAGCCGACACCTCTGGCACTTTTGCAAACCTCTCCTTACAGAGGACGACTCATTATTTATTTCGTGGTTTTTTTACACCAATTGTGGGGCAAAAACAAAACTCCAAGCGGTTTACAAAGCGAACAGAACAATAAAACGATAGGCAAAAACAATTCAAAGCCTTCAAAGAATAAAGACCGGCGATAAACTAAAAAGTGATTAAGACGCACACCAACATTCTGTTATCTAGGCAGGCTCGCCTAAACAAAGTTTTGTGGGTTTTTTTAGCAGGTGATGAAAAGAATATAGCGAAGGAGCCTGGTGTCAATTGGCAGGGAGTTCCAAAGGGCAAGTCTTAAAAATGCGGAAGGGGTGTTATGTGACGCCGGTAATAGTGTCAGCTCTGCAGATCAGAGCAGTTAATGGGGCATATAAGGGGTAAGGTGATCTCACAGGTAAACTGGCCCCAAGTTATTAAGGGCTTTGTGTTGTCAAGGTGAGCTCTGAGGTGAGGGGCAGGAGATACAGGAAGTCCCGCCCTCTTCTGGGCAGGCCCCGCCCCCACCTTCCAAACCCACCTTTCGGCTTGGAGGCCTTCAGCAGGATGCGGATGAGTTCCGGGACGTCAAAGTAAGCCGCGTAGTGCAGGGCGTTCATGTTGGTCCAGCGGCTGCGCAGGGTCACATCCGCGCCCAAAGCCAAGAGCTGGTTGGAGAGGCGCACAGCAGCAGCTGGGTCACCTGGGAAGGAGGACCACATCGATAAACTGGGTTACCCAACAGGCAGACTGAGCACAAGCGTAGGGCACCAGCAGAGCAGGAGCACAAAAAATAATACATTTATTCAAAAAAGAGTTTGACACTTGCTACTTAAATAAAAGTATTGAAGTAGTCAGCATACATGTACGTTTTGTCTCATTTGGGGGGGTCTTTTTATGGTTTAGCATTGTTTTTATTTTGCATTATGAATCCGGGGGGTAGGGGCATCACAATCTTTCCAGTGCTCAGGGCCTCTAAAAGTCTAAATCCGGCCCTGGATAAACCCAAAGCTTCTGTGATGTCAGTGGCAGCTCAGCCAATCACCACCAGAGACTTCTTCATCCATATGTTCAAACTCCTTAGTGCAGTGATGGCCAAACTTGACCCTCCAGCTGTTTTGGGACTACAACTCCCATCATCCCTAGCTAACAGGACCAGTGGTCAGGGATGATGGGAATTGTAGTCCCAAAACATCTGGAGGGCCAAGTTCGGCCATCACTGCCTTAGTGTGTTACAGTGCAGATATTGCCGTGAATGCAAAACTGACTAAAACCCACAGGTGGTCTCAGGGAGTCAAATCTTAAAAGCAGGTTGGAAGGCCAGACGGGAGCTTGGTTTCTCCTGAGAGAGCTGGCAGGGCTCTGAGGCCCAGGAGAGACACCCAGGGGGGCGCACCAAGAATAGAGAGTAACCCCCCCCACTGGCTTCCTTACCGACACCATGGGCACCAGCCTTGCAGGCGTAATGCAGCAACGTCATGTCTGTCAGCCCATCGCGGTCGTTGACGTGGCAGCCTCGCTTCAAGATCTGCGGGATGCAAGTCCCCAAGAAGGGAGTCAGTCAGAGGTGTAAACGGATCCATCTCCCCTGCACCATGTGATGGCCTGGGACTCGGGCTCAAACTTGGAACCAGAGGAGTCTCAGTCCGCACCGGATCCTTTGCCTCAGGCATCACCTGAACCATGTCTGGGGCCTGATCCTGAAGAGTCCCAGTCTGCACAGGTTCCCCTGCAACAAGCACCAGCTGGGCCGAGTCAGGGGCCTGAGCCTGCCCTGGCTCCAGATGCAGGGATGACCTTCTTGCCTCCAGCTGGGCCATCACTTACAGCTGCTCCACTACCAGTTGGGTCAGGGGAGGCTGAGGCGGCCCCTGGGTCTAGTCACCCACCAACGTCTCCCGAGCTGCAGAGACGAAAGTCTGAGAGAAGGAGAGACCTGAGTACTCGCAGGAGGAGTGCTCTCCTCTGGGCTAAACAGGGAGGTGAGTCGCTGGGGGATCAGGACCGGCCGTTACCCCGTCAGAGAGAAAAGGCTCGCCCCAGGTTACGGGAGCAACGTTGCTGTATGCCAGATCCTGCCTGAGATCCTGTACCTGTCCTTGCCTGGTTTCCTGCCTCATGTCCTGCCTTGGCCCTGTCGGAACCTTCGGATTCTGGACCAGTCCTGGACCGCATTTCACAGGTTACCCCCGGGCCCAGCACACACCACCCACATCAGTTGATCTGCTGAGCATGAAAGGCTGGGCATGGCCAAGGATGAGTTTAAGCTAGAAGGGGCGTCAGAGGTCATCAAGCGCAACCCACCCCCTGCCAGCAACAAGACCCCCCCCCCTAAATCTGGAGCTGATCTGCAAGCGCATCTAAAAGTGGGGCAGAGCATCTTTTCCAGCCTGAAAGCCACATTCCCTGAGAGATGACTTTCCTGGCGTCGCGTGCCAGGGATCGGATGGGCAAGGGCAGAAGCAAAGGGTATGTGGCTGGAGGCAAGAGTTGGGCTGAGGAGTGGACCTGATGCTTAACTTTGTGCAGCAAGCTGTACTCCAGCCACACAAAAGCCAGAGGCTTCTACACCCCCTTTCAGCCAAGAGAGAAGCAGTTCAAAGATCCATTCCATCCAGTCGAAAGCCTTCTCGGAGGGCTTGTCGCAGGGTCTGTGAAGGATGTGGCCAGGGGAGAGAAGGACAGGGGCAGGTGGTCTCAGGAGGGTCCCATAGGCCAAGCAGCAAGGACAGGGAGGCCATATTTGGCCCCTGGGGGGCTCACCACCTGCAATCTAAAAAAACCTCAGCTCTCTTACACACATCCCCCAACAATATAGCACCTATTGCACATTATACAGTGGTACCTCAGGTTACATACGCTTCAGGTTACAGACTCCGCTAACCCAGAAATAGTGCTTCAGATTAAGAACTTTGCTTCTGGATGAGCACAGAAATCATGCTCCGGCGGTGCGGCAGCAGCAGGAGGCCCCATTAGCTAAAGTGGTGCTTCAGGTTAAGAACAGTTTCAGGTTAAGTACGGACCTCCGGAACGAATTAAGTACTTAACCTGAGGTACCACTGTATTATGAGGAATGGATGGTGGTCTCCATGCTGCTCCCTTTCTGCCTCTCCCCCTTCACCTCTTGGCTCCTAGCTACAGACCTGCAGGAGAGGGGAGTGCCAGCGTTTGCGGAAACTACCCTACCTGCACGACGGGGCCATTTTAGTGGTGGTCCCCTGGTTGTGGAATATGCTCCCTAGCAAGGAGCAGCACAGCAGGGCACACCCAGGTTCCAGCACCCCCCTCCTCCCCCCCTCGGCCCACGATCCCCCAAGAGACGCCCATCACTCGCCTCACTGCCGATGATATCGATCTTGTGCTGCACTTGGGGAACCCACTGGCGGATGATGGCAAACAGCTCCGGGACGGTGGTGATGGGGTCGTAGAGGATTTCTTGACACGCCGGGTCGTTTGGGTCGAAGAAAGTGAAAGCTGCAGAGGACGGGAGGGTAAAATGGCGGGAGGGGAAACGGCCCAAGAAAATGAAAAAGAAAAGCGGCTTTTCAAAAGATTGCCTCACCCTTATGGACCCAACCAGATGTGCCTCGAGGTCCCTTTCAACTCTACAATTCCATGAACACCACTTGCTGGAAACTGCAGGAGGGGAAAAGCTCTTGTGCTCAGATTGTGCTTGCGGGATTCCCCTATGGGTATCTGCAGGCATAGGCAAACTCTGGCCCTCCAGATGTTTGGGACCACAACTCCCATCATCCCTAGCTAACAGGACCAGTGGTCAGGGATGATGGGAACTGTAGTCCCAAACATCTGGAGGGCTGGAGTTTGCCTATGCCTGGGTATCCGGTTGGCCTTTGTGAGAACAGGATGCTGGACTTGATGGGCCATTGGCCTGATCCAGACCCCTCTTATGTTCTTATCTTCATAGAACTGGCAGGCCTGATGTTCTAGTTCAGGCTTCCTCTACCTTGGCCCTCCAGATGTTTTTGGCCTACAACTCCCATGATCCCAGTGGTCAGGGATGATGGGAATTATAGTCTCAAAACATCTGGAGAGCCGAGGTTGAGGAAGCCTGGTCTAGTTCCTCCACTTTCATACTTTCTTAAGCCAATTTTTTTTTTAACTAAATAACCACATTATTTTCACTACTAAGCTTCTGGAGAATTAAAGAGCCCACAATCTGCTCTTTCAAATCTTTCCTAAGCTTATACTACAAGCATAATCATAGAGGTGTGTATTTCACAAATAAAATCCTGCTATCCTGTCTCTCTTCCCACCCAAAAAAGAGACACTGATCCCGGTTTTTTAATAACTAAAAGTCGTGCCTCTCTTCCTCTCACCTTCTCTCAAACAAAAAAGAAAAGAAAAAGAAGTTTCTTATTTATGCACAGTCAGTTTATGGGAAGAGCAGCCTGCAAGGAGAGATTCTGCATATCACTACATCCAGTGACTCATCGCTTCTGCTTGTATTCCTGAGTCACCACCAAAACGATATTATTTTAGAAACAGGGCATCTGCCAGTTTGGCTCTCTCTGCCAACGTCAGCTGAGTCCAGTTCCTTATTAGGTACATGTTGAAAGACTTTGGGTATTCATTAGGTCCGCAGGCTTGGAGCCAGAGGGAGCCAA
Organism: Podarcis siculus; assembly: GCA_034642415.1. Classification (NCBI taxonomy): domain Eukaryota; kingdom Metazoa; phylum Chordata; class Lepidosauria; order Squamata; family Lacertidae; genus Podarcis; species Podarcis siculus. Next base: position 160,687 of record JAXCMG010000044.1, on the reverse strand, counting down.
CCAGGCGTCTCCACCCCCCCCCCATCATTCTGCCCGGACACTGAGGTGCAGCGCTGAGGGCCTTCTGGTGGTTCCCTCACTGCGAGAAGCAAAGGTACCGAGAACCAGGCAGAGGGCCTTCTCAGTGGTGGCCCCCGCCCTGTGGAATGCCCTCCCATCAGATGTCAAAGAGAACAACAACTACCAGACTTTTAGAAGACATCTGAAGGCGGCCCTGTTCAGGGAATCTTTTAATGTTTGATGCATTACGGTATTTTAATATTTTGTTGGAAGCCGCCCAGAGTGGCTGGGGAAACTCAGCCAGGTGGGCGGGGTATAAATAATAAACAATAAATTATTATTATTATTATTATTATTATTATTAGTTTGATAGACTATTGTATTTTAATATTTTGTTGGAAGCCGCCCAGAGTGGCTGGGGAAACTCAGCCAGGTGGGCGGGGTATAAATAATAAATATATTATTATTATTATTATTATTATTATTATTATTATTATTATTATTAGTTTGATGGACTATTGTATTTTAATATTCTGTCGGAAGCTGCCCAGAGTGAGTGGGGAAACTCAGCCAGATGGGCGGGGTATAAATAATAAATTATTATTATTATAAATTATTGTAATACCTCGACAGGAATGCTATTTCACAGAACAGGGGCAGCTAAATTAAAAGCCCCCCTCCGCGTTATGGCAGAGCGGGCTTCTGAGATATTGGCTGGGGCTGATGGGAATCGGTAGCCTACAATTATCTGGAGGGCCTTGGCCACCCCTGCAATTCATCTCTGTATGATAAACCAACTATAAATTCCATCTGCTGGGACGTTCCTTTGTGCTCAGCTCACTGAAATGAACAGGAGCTGCAGGAGTAGAGCAGGGTCCAATTTCCATCAAGGCCCTTCTTGACCGGATAAATGCACTGCAGTCTATTAATCACCTGCCCGTTTGCTGATTAACCAATTCAATTTAATCAGCACACTATTCCCAAACTCGATAAAGCAGTTTCCTCAAAGGGAACTCTTCCTTCAGTACTGGAGCACAGGATAATTTACGGTTTAATCAACAAACGCTATGATACACAGTGTTAGAAAACACAGCCTCATATATATATATATGTGTGTGTGTGTGTGTGTGTGTGTGTGTGTGTGTGTGTGTGTGTGTATTTCCTAGGACAATAACACCTCAGAACCAAACAATTTAAATACAAACTCCCCAAAACTGTGAAGCTGATTTGCAGCCCCATTGATTAAAATATGCCTTCCCTGATTACATATGGATTCTGTCCCTTAATCAAACTGAAGATTTAGTTGGTTGCGGCTGCAGCCCTAACCATGTCTGTAGGGACTGGCTGCTAGTGACCCACTGGGCCAAATCCACAGTATTAATGCTAGGAAATGAAGTCCTAAATTGCTTGAGACCCAAAGGTTGCCTTCTTAATACCCAAAGCAGGTGAGGCCTTGGCGGCAGTGGTGCCGTTGGGGGTCTCCTGGTTGCCGCTGCCACATGACAGGGGCTTTTCAGTGGTGGCCCCTTGGTTGTGGCATGCCCTCCCTAGCAAGGTGTGTCTGTCTTTGTCGCTAAATTTATATACCTCCATCCAAGGATTGCAGGGCGGTGTGCATTATAAAAACGTAACAAAATAACAAACGAAACCATAACACGCAAACACAGTTTAAAAGGCCAGAGGTTGTGTAAGGCCCGGGAGAAGAGCAGTGATTTCACCTGGCACCTAACAGGAGCGTTTTCAATAGGAAAGCATCCCGCAAACGGGGAGCCACCACAAAAAAGGCCCTGTTCTCATGTTTCTGCGCTTCGGACCTCCAGAAGAAAGGCCTCAGATTACAATCACAGTTGGGACTGGTTCATATGGGGGAGACATATTGGGGGAGACAGTCCTTGAGGTGTTGCAGTCCTGAGCCGTGTAAGGCTTTATAGATCAAAACCAGCACTGTTAATGGGGCCTGGAAATTAATTGGCAGCCCCTGCAGTCAGGCTAGGATCGGTGTAATATGTTCAGACCTTCTTGCCCCGGTGAGCAACCTGCCCACCAATTTCTGCACCCACTGAAGTTTCTGAACCGTCTTCAGAGGCAGCCCCACGTATAATATGCTGCAGTAATCTATCCTAGATGTTACCAGAGCATAAACGACAGAAGTTCAGCTATCCCTGTCCAGAATGGGGCCGAAGCAGATGGAAGGCACTCTGTCATTATGAACTTAAAAACATTCCTGTTTATTCAGGCATTTTGGTGGCTGAAGAATTCTGCTCCTGAGAACCCTGGCAGGATAAAATAATGTTTTAAACAACATTTTCTAGCTGTAATTGCTTTTAGATGTTTTCCACTGTAATTGCATTTACCGTGTTTTAACTGTTTAGTTTTTGCATCTGAGGCGCTTGTCACCCTGGGCTCCTTCAAGACGATGCAAATTCAACCCATCGATCAACCAGGACGATACGGGTGGCTAAGGGGGTCAGCGAGGGCTTTGCATGGGTGCAAAGTATTACGAGAGACCTGCCCAGGGCCAGATTTCGGTTTGATGAGGCCCTAAGCTACTGATGAGGCCCTTTATATGTCCAGCTTTCTTTTGTCCACAACAAATTGTCACTGTTTTTTGTGTTGAATATATGCTAGATGGTAATTTATGGACCTAATTGGTATCTCAAGCCATTTGCACATGTTGCCATGCAGGCAGTCCATGCAGAATGTGGGCCCCCTATATATAGAAAGGAGCAAAGCAGTGATATTTGAGGGAGCAGGTGGGCCCCATGACTTACAGAGTGGTGCATGCTCTAGTTATCTCCCGCTTGGACTACTGCCATGCGCTCTACGTGGGGCTACCTTTGGAGGTGACCCAGAAACTACAACTAATCCAGAATGCGGCAGCTAGACTGGTGACTGGGAGTGGCTGCCGGGACCACATAACACCAGTCTTGAAAGACCTACATTGGCTCCCAGTATGTTTCTGAGCACAATTCAAAGTGTTGGTGCTGACCTTGAAAGCCCTAAACGGCCCAGTATCCCTGAAGGAGCGTCTCCATCCCCATCGTTCTGCCCGGACACTGAGGTCCAGCTCCGAGGGCCATCTGGCAGTTCCTTTGCGAGAAGGAAAGCTACAGGGAACCAGACAGAGGGCCTTCTCGGTGGTGGCACCCTCCCTGTAGAACGCCCTCCCACCAGGTGTCAAAGAGATAAAGAACTACCTGACATTTAGAGGACATCTGAAGGCTGTTCAGGGAAGTTTTTAATGTGTGACATTTTAATGTAATTTTAATCTTTGTTGGAAGCCACCCAGAGTGGCTGGAGAAACCCAACCGGATGGGTGGGGTACAAATAAAAAATTATTATTATTATTATTATTATTATTATTATTATTATTATTATTACATCCTAGGAGCCAACACAACACAAAACTCTATTGCTGTACGTAGGTTTTATTTTATTGGTTTTTTATCTTATATTTTGGAAATGTACATTTTCCTTTAATTTTCCTTTAATTTTTTGGGGGGGGCCCCAAGACAGTGGGGCCTATAGCTTGTTTAGCTTATACTGTACGTAAATCCGGCACTAGACCTGCCTCTGTGTCACTTTTGAAGCAGCTCTTGTTCTCGTCCCTTGCAGTCAAGAGGAAAGCCACAATGGCCCTTGCCGTCTCCAGGGCAACCTCCAAGAAGCCTCCACAACTGCTCCCTTGTCTCTGCTGGACTGAAGGAGCCCTCGATCGTGCCCAGGCCTTCCAATTCCCCTTCTCCTCTCCCTCGCCCCAGACCTCCTCAACTCGCTCGTTTTTATGGCTTTTCTCCACGGGCAGCACCAAAAACAGAATACAAAATAAGCCTGTTTTGAGCTGAGGTCTGGCAGGCATCAAAGGGACCGGGCCAAACTGCGCACCCCACAACCGTTGCGTATTTGTATCTGGCCGTCCCCGAATGCCTGAATTATTTGCTTCTCACCGGGGTTCGGCCTCAGAACCCGCCACACATACACCTGCCCCAAGCACATGCCATGATGATCCTTGCCACACGCCAGGGCTGGTTTTAGGGTCCAGCGTTCCAGGAAACCACTTGGGGGGCCACCCTCTCATCTAGGAACAGGACAAACAGCTGATTTTAGCAGCTAGACCCCGACCTCCATATTGGAACAACAGATTATTGCTTTTAATTTGTGGGGGACAGGGCCGGATTGAGGTTTGATGTGGCCCTCAGCTCCTGAAGGTAACGGGGCCCTTGATATGTTCAGCTGTCCTTTGTCCACAACAAATTGCCACTGTTTTTTGTGTTGAACAGATGCTATATGGTAATTTATGGACTGAATAGGTATCTGCAGCCCTTTGCACATGTTTCCATGCAACCAGTCCATGCAGAATGTGGGCACCCTATATATAGAAAGGAGCAAACCAGGGATATTTTGGGGAGCAGGCTAGCAGGTGGGGCCCAGGACTTACACCATAAGAGCCGACACAACACAAAACATGGTAGCTGTATGTTTTATTTTATTTGCTTTTTTTTTTTTTGCTCCGCAGCGACACGGAAGTAACGGAACATGTTACTTCCGTGTTTTGCCGCTCGTGCATGCGCAGATACTCGAAATGACGTCACACATATGCACAGAAGCGGTGAATTGTTACCTGCGCAGGCGCAGACTCGGGTTGCGTTCACTTCAGGATGTGAATGGGGCTCTGGAACGGATCCCGTTCGCATCCAGAGGTACCACTGTATTTTGGAAATGTACATCCAGTGGTTTTTTTCGGTATACTTTCTTATCCTGTTTTGCTGATCTAATTTAGATGGGATATCCTCTGCCTTCTAGAGTTTTGCGATTAGAATTCTGGCAGCGACTGTAACATACATAAAGACTCTCCTGAACTTTTTGGGGGGTTTCATTACTCATAATTCCTTACAGGAAGGCTTCAGGGTTTTTTTTAGGAAAGGAGCATTTGAACATTTTTTTGCCAGTTTCTTGGCGGGACTGCGTATATTCTATGATAAATAAAGGCCTAGAATTCTGCACATTAGGAGCAACCTGAATAAACAATCTCTTTGTTCTCTCTTGCTTTGTTTTGCCCTTGGTTTCCTTTTAACCAACTTTTAGCAGGCAAGAAAACAAAAATGGTAACCAGGGCCCTGCACTTTCGAACTTGACAAGGGTGGTTAAAAAATAATAATATCCTGATAAATCTCTCCCCCCCCCCCCCCAATCTCAACAGGTTGCGCCACAGTGTCCTGGGGCTCTTCCAGACGACCCGTTCGATCAGCATTCACCCTGATTTATTTTCAGAGAGATTAGATGCCGTTGGCCATTTCGTGAACATTCATTTTTGATTTGTTGGCAAGGAGGTTAATATGACGTTGCATTGAAGCGAGTGATGTCCCTCACTTTCATTATCACAAAAAAGAGGCCTGGTCTCTGGGAGAAAGCAGGTTTGTATTTCTGGTTATTCTACCAATGGCGATTATTGTGATTTATTATTTATATGATAGGATGAGGGGAAGGAAAAACTTGCGCCTCCATAATCTCTGCTTTCATTTTTCTTTCTTTTTTAAAAGCAATTTTTAAACCTTGCAGATTCGAAAAGAGAGATTAAAAAGCAGGGATGGTGAAATATACTCAGAGTCGAGAGCGGATTTCATGCTCTTTATTCAGCTCATAGCAGTGAGGAGGAATGGAAGTTCCCCCAGAATGTCTGCTTTATATACATTATTTACACAATGGGCCCCACGTGATTGGCTAATTCCGGGATTCTCCTGTAGGCCAATCAGGTGGCGGATTCCCTTCCACCTGGAGCTGGATTGGGTGGCTCCTGCGGACCAATCAGACTGCTGCATTGTTCTAGGACCAATCAGACTGCTGCATTTTGGATCCTATTCAACTCAGTACATAACAGATGGGATGTCTGTGAATTCCCATCAGCTCCATCCAACATGGCCAACTGTCAGGCATAATAATAATAATAATAATAATATTATTATTATTATTATTATTATTGGGAGGTGGGTCACCTGCCGCTACATTTGGGCAGGGGACGGGGGCACAAATTAGCCATCCCTTGCTTAAAGGAATGTAACGAGCTTTCTGAAGACGGAAAAGCGTTTCAAGAGATGGCGTCCTGCACTGCTCCATTATCCTTGCACAGGAAAACAATAAACTATGCAAACTTAGGAAACAGATGCAAATCTGCTTAACCTACACAGGTCGCAAAACTCTGCATTTCTTGGGACGAAACATATGCAGCTGCCTTTGGTCGGGTCAGACTATTTGCCTGTCATCTGCTTTAGTACTAGAGACTAGATTATGAATCTTTGTAAACTGTGTTTCTAAAGGAACTTTTGTTCTTGCCAAATGGGTTTGCGTTATTAAGTTTGTTACGAATCAAAAATCATTTCAGGTTAGAGCTTAATAATTATTCCACTATTAATATACTTCTTCATTGTATTTCACTATTAATAGACTTCTTAACTGTATTCCAGTTCAACACTTACTTTGATAAAATACATCTTTTGTGATGTGCAAATGGCTTTGGATACCATCAATGACCATCTAGGATCTATTCAACACAAAAACCAGCGACCATTTGTTGTGGACAAAGGACAGCTGGACATAGAAAGGGCCCCATTACCTTCAGGAGCTGAGGGCCACATCAAACCTAAATCCGGCCCTGATCCCATGCAGCCGCTTAATTTGTGAACCGCTGACGGCCCACCTCCTGCCTTATCAGAATATGCACAGACTTTGTGCATCTTTCCAGCTTTGGAACGATGGAATTCAAGGCAAATGATGGAATTCAAGGAAGGGACTCACCATAATCTTTGGGGAGTGGGGCTGGGGCGGAAGGGTGGACCATCGCCTTCTTCCTCCGCTCCAAGACAGGGCTCTGGAATTCCAGCGGCTGGTGGTCCTCCTCCGAAGGGAGGTCCGTCGAGTCGTCTTTGGTCATGGCTCCTGGAAGTTTTCCCCCTCTGCTAAAGAGGAGAAGCAGAGGAAAATGGGAATGGAGCTGAACAGCAGAAATTGAAACTTCCAGATATACGGACCTATCTTAGGCCAACCTCGTGATCTTCACGCTGTGCAAACTTGGCTTTTAGATAGCCGTAAAGGTAAAGGGACCCCTGACCATTAGGTCCAGTCGTGGCCGACTCTGGGGTTGTGGCGCTCATCTCGCTTTATTGGCTGAGGGAGCCGGCGCACAGTTTCCGGGTCATGTGGCCAGCATGACTAAGCCGCTTCTGGCGAACCAGAGCAGCGCACGGAAACGCCGTTTACCTTCCCGCCGGAGTGGTACCTATTTACCTACTTGCACTTTGATGTACTTTCGAACTGCTAGGTTGGCAGGAGCAGGGACCGAGCAACGGGAGCTCACCCCGTCGCGGGGATTCGAACCGCCGACCTTCTGATCGGCAAGTCCTAGGCTCTGTGGTTTAGACCACAGCGCCACCTGCATCCCTTTAGATAGTCGTAGAGAATATTTAAATCTTAGAATAGCTTTGGAAATGGATATAGGCTGTAGGGTTAGAAGCAGAAAATAGTGTATTTTAAAATAGTATTATTTGTAAGTAAAAAAATGTGAAGATTTTTATGGTTAAAATAAGCGTGATAAAAAAAATGGTTTGAAATTATGATATATGTAACTGCTAAAGATGAGGTAAAATGAAAATCAGATAGGGGGGATTGGGGAAGCTCTCCTAACAATGTTTAGAAAAATAAGGATATGACAAGAATTTGTTTGTATTTTTTTCTGTTTGTGTTCTTTATTTGTGTTATAGAATGAATAAAAATTTTGAAATAAATAAATAAATAGTCGTAGAGAATGGGGTTGTGGGTTCAAGTCCCACCCTGGGTAAAATACTCCTGCATTGCAGGGGGTTGGAATGGATGACCCTCGGGGTCCCCTCCACCTCCACAATTATTCTATTGATTCTATGAAAAGCATTATCAGGCAGACACCTTCAGGAAAGGGTGCAAGCATTGCTTTTATTTCTGGGGGGGACGCGGGGGGACGCATACCCCTAAACATTTTCTGAATCTACGTTTGGCCTCACTGAGGGGCAGTATTTCAATATGAGTAGGAAAATGAGAGGACCCCCTAAATATTTTTTAGGGGGGAAAGCACTAGGTGCAAGTATTTATTTATAATAATAATAATAATAATAATAATAATAATAATAATAAATTTTATTTATACCCTGCCCTCCCCGGCCAGAGCTGGGCTTAGGGCGGCTAACACCAGTGAAATTACAGTAAAAACATAATGGGGGGGGACCAATTTAAAATACAGGTTAAAATGCCATTTAAAATGCAGCCTCATTTTAAAAGTAGCCCATAGATCAAGACCATAAGGGTCGGGAAACATAAGGGTCAGACTGAGTCCAAACCAAAGGCCAGGCGGAACAGCTCTGTCTTGCAGGCCCTGCGGAAAGATGTCAAGTCCCGCAGGGCCCTGGTCTCTTGTGGCAGAGCGTTCCACCAAGTTGGGGCCAGTACTGAAAAGGCCCTGGTTGAAACCAGTCTAACCTCCTTGAGGCTCGGGACCTCCAAAATGTTGTCATTTGTGGACCTTAAGGTCCTCCGCAGGGCATACCATTTATTTAGCAGTGCGGCGACAGATAGGACCTGTGAGCCATTCCAGATTTGAGATGATAAGGAACAGGAGAGAGGCCCCATAACCCCTGAGCGGTCGCAGCAAAACAGCAACGCAAACCCTATTTTGATCTGGAACCATAAAAAGTCCTGCAGGAGCTTCAAGTCTTTTGTGGCGTAAGCTTTCACAGGCTGAGCGCATCAGATGCACAGTGGGGTTTAGCCCGTGAAAGTTTGTGCCACAATAGAGTGGACAGTAACAGATTAATGCAGCTAAACCTCTGAAATTCAATGTAAGCTTCGGAACACTGTATTGGAAGATTCAACCCATTACTATGATGGTCATATCGAGGCTCTAAGCACATCTTCAATCCAGTCATTAAAGGGAGCCGCAAACTTGCTACACGTGAGCAAGTTGTGTACAAATGCAGACTTGCCATGGACAAATTTAATGATATTTGGAATTGATTTTTATAAATACCATGTTAGATTAAGGTCTGGTTAACTACAATAACAATCTCCCCCCTTTATGTACTGTACACAATATCTTTTTTCTGTTATGTTTTCTTCCATGGGTACTATTTATTCTTTTTTCTTCCTTTTTGTGTCTTATCTTACTCCGTGCACTTGTACTTTTTGTACTCAATAAAGAATATTAAAAAAATAATAATCAGGCTCTAAGAAGACTCCTGTCTTTTTAACAACTGAGGATTTTGTAAAATTCCTGTTCCTCTTCCTTCAAAAGGCACATTGGTGTTAATCAGGATAACGATGATGTGCTCAAAATCTGTTTAAGGTGCTTAGTCACAATTTAGAAACAAGATTGGCCTTCCTGCAGGTTTACAGTCTAAGCACTTTTAAAACACATTCGGAGCACGTTATTTGCCTCAAAGAATTCTGGGCACCGTAGTTTAACCCCCACAGAGTTAAAGCTCCTAGCAAGCCTTAACGAACTACAGTGCCCAGAATTCTTTGAGGGAAAGAAGGTTATTTGAATGTGCTTTAAAGTTATAGCATGTACACAGACTAAGACCGGCAATATTTTCAGTTTAAGGGGCTGCTTGATTTGGCAGCTCTCAACTAGAGATATAAAACTGCGTCGTCCCCAAATACTGTCTAGGATATATTACAAGAAAGAAGATTCCACCTCAACATTAGGAAGAACTTCCTGACAGTAAGAGCTGTTCGACAGTGGAATTTGCTGCCAAGGAGTGTGGTGGAGTCTCCTTCTTTGGAGGTCTTTAAGCAGAGGCTTGACAACCATATGTCAGGAGTGCTCTGGTGGTGTTTCCTGCTTGGCAGGGGGTTGGACTCGATGGCCCTTGGGGTCTCTTCCAACTCTATGATTCTATGATTCTATATAAATGTAATATCACATCCTTTTACAGCACAGCTTTCAGGAGATACCGCGATCTCCGGTTCCATATGGCGTGTCCAATGGGCACTTTGAATTCCCTAAAATTGACTGCTCTCTTGCAAAACTGCTATTCCCAAGCCTCCTTTGGAACATTAAAAAAAACACAACTCTATGTGTTTGAATGCATATCCAGAGGTAGAAATATGAGCAAGTCTTCCTTTCTGAGCACAAAGGGCTGTCGGGAAGAATCAATGGACGGCGTAGGAAACAACGTCAATCATTTTTCAGCGCGTCCAGATGGGGGCTTGATATTGCAAACAGATCGTTCAGATATCGCAGATGCTTCTTTGGCAACAGGTTTTGTTTTAACTTATCAAGTATTCCCCAGAAAGGGTAAATCCTGAATAAATTTGTGTGGGCCGGGGGGGAGGTTATGGGCTGGCATTTAGATGCCAAGGATGCTGTGCAGACTCTGCAAAAAATGTCCACATACAAGGAGAATTCATCCCACAATAAAGACTTCCCAGAAGCAACCTTTATTTGCCAAGGGTTTTTTTTATCTTAAAAATCCCTCTCTTAAAGGGTTTATAGAGGAAGTTTGGCTGCATGTGCCTTAGGTATCTTCCTGGGTTTCACAGATTAAAACAGAGACATGTTTGTGTACTGGTGATTCTCAATCAACCCCTTCCACATTTATTTATTTGTTTGATTTAATGATTACCTATATACCTTTCCTTCAAGGAGCTCACAGTACCTACATACACGGTCCTTCCCCTCCCCATTTTATCCTCACACAACCCCCCTGTGAGGCAGGATAGGCTGAGAGACAGTACCCGGCTCAAGGATCAGCCTTCGTGGCTTAATTAGGATTTGAATCCAGGCCTCCCTGTTCCTCGTCTGAAACTCTAACCATTACACAACACTTCCCCCCACCCAGCTGGCCTGGTTTTCTTCATTTACTATGCAAGAGACCCGGTCCCATGCCAAAGCAAAATATACAACTAAGCTCAAAGGAACAGTTTCTCTCTTGTTTAAAACAAAAAATAAAATAACATCTTGAGAATGTTTCTGGACAGTGTTTCGCAGCAGTATGGTTGTATAATTGATTGTGCAACACACTTACTAGGGAGTAAGCCCTGCTGGAGACAGTGGAGCCTACTTCTGAGTAAGCATGCAAGGGATTAACGTCGGAACGCTGCCTTTTATTTCTCCATCACATTGAACCTGCGGCCTTCGGAGGCTGTCAAAGATATTCAGGGATGGTTCGCCCGTCTTGACAGGCAGTTCTAGGGGGTGGGGACAGAGGGGAAATGGCCGTGTTGTTTTTAGGCAAGCAAATATCTGGAAGGAAAAGGGATGCCAGGAGAAGGCAAAGAAAGCCGCTGCGGGGGGAGAGAGGGTGGCAAATACAGGAGGGAAATGGGGGTGCTTTGGGTGGGGACCCCACTGGAAGGTGCTGTTTACAAGGAGTGGAAGATGGGTGTGAGCGAGGAAGAGGGCAGACCAGAGGGATTCTGGGGGATATGGCAATATGTCAGTTGCTGACGCCTGTCGAATAATAGTGGTAATAATAATAATAATAATAATAATAATAATAGGGTGTGGCCTCTACCCCAGGTGATAGAAACGGGAGTGATTCTGGAGCCACAAATAGGTGTGTTGTTGAAGAAGGGCAGGGTGCTGGGATATGGAGGGTGGGGTGTCAGGATGGGGTCTACAGCCATGGATGCGATCCACGGTGAGGTGCAACTGGGAATGGAGATGGGGCGCGATGGGAAATACCGGAAAGGGAGGAGGGTTGGGCAGATTAGAGATGGGGGGTTCAGGTGTGAGTGGCTGGGAAGGAGGGTTGGATACAGGGATGCGTTGGGGGGGTCTATGGAGAACAGGTAGCCGTGAGGATGAGGGGTGGAGCTTGTCTTTTTGCCCCCCCTTTTTTGAGGGGGGGAAGGATGGAGATGGGGAGCATCTGGCCTTGGTGGCGCAGGTGCGGGGTTTGCATCTTTGAAGGTCTGGATGGAGGGGCCGGGCCCGAGATCTCCCCCCGCCCCGAGATGGCTGCCTGCCTCTCCCTCCGCTGTGGGGAGGGATGGATGGATAGGGGTCCCCCCCCAGCCCCCCATCACCTACCTTGTGGGAGGCTGGCGTCCCCTCCGAGGGGGCCTTTGCTGCGCGCCCTCCGGCCTCTGGGGCGACGGGGATGGAGACGGGGATGGAGATGCGCGCAGGGCGGAATGGAGGCAGCAGCAGCAGCAGCGAGGCTCAGGCGCCGCCTCTCGCTCGCAGCATCAGCACCAGACGGAGGGATGCTCGGCCCGCCTCCTTGGCGGAGGGGGGGGGATGGGGGGGGAAGGAAAGTCCCGGGGTGGGATCCCTTCACTGGTGCAAGCTCAGGCAACCTCCCACGGTGGCCAACCTCCCAGGGCTGGTTTATTTTGTTTTGTTTTTAATCATCTTTATTGAATTAAAATACAAATATATATACAGTGGTATCTCGGGTTACAGATGCTTCAGATTACAGACTCCACTAACCCAGAAATAGTGCTTCAGGTTAAGAACTTTGCTTCAGGATGAGAACAGAAATCATGCTCCGGCGGCGCGGCGGCAGCGGGAGGCCCCATTAGCTAAAGTGGTGCTTCAGGTTAAGAACAGTTTCAGGTTAAGAATGGACCTCCAGAACGAATTAAGTTCTTAACCCAAGGTACCACCGTACATACATAAAGATAAAAAAGAGAAAAGATTAAGACAAGACAAGAAAGGGGGGGGGCACACACCTACAAAACAAGAATTTGCATTATTATACAACCGTTCATTGGATTTCTAAATAAAAGACTTCCAGTTCTGCACGCTGCAAACTCAGGCAACCTCCTGGGCTGGGTTGTTTTTTTTTTTTGCTTTTTAAAAAAATCATATTTATTGAATACAAATACAAATATATATACATACATAAAGATAAAAAAAGAAAAGATTAAGACAAAAAAGAAAGAGGGGGGAACACACACCTACAAAACAAGAATTTGCATTATTATACAATCGTTCATTAGGGACGCTGGTGGCGCTGCGGGTTAAACCACAGAGCCTAGGACTTGCTGATCAGAAGGTCAGCGGTTCGAATTGCTCGGTCCCTGCTCCTGCCCACCTAGCAGTTCGAAAGCACGTCCAAGTGCAAGTAGATAAATAGGTACCGCTCCGGCGGGAAGGTAAACGGCGTTTCCGTGCGCTGCTCTGGTTCGCCAGAAGCGGCTTAGTCATGCTGGCCACATGACCCGGAAGCTGTACGCCGGCTCCCTCGGCCAGTAAAGCGAGATGAGCGCTGCAACCCCAGAGTCAGCCACGACTGGACTTAATGGTCAGGGGTCCCTTTACCTTTACAATCGTTCATTAACAACAATAATAATAATTTTTATTTATACCCCACCTTCCCCGGTCAGAGCCGGGCTCAGGGCGGCTAACACCATTAAAATTACAGTAAAATCATAATAGGGAAAACACCACCAATTTAAAATACAGGTCAAAATGCTATTTAAAATGCAGCCTCATTTTAAAAGTAGCCCATAGATCAAGACCATAAGGGAGGGAAACATAAGGGCCAGACTGAGTCCAAACCAAAGGCCAGGCGGAACAGCTCCATCTTGCAGGCCCTGAGGAAAGATGTCAAGTCCCTCAGGACCCTGGTTTCTTGTGACAGAGCGTTCCACCAAGTCGGGGCCAGTACTGAAAAGGCCCTGGCCCTAGTTGAGACCAGTCTAACCACCTTGCGACCTGGGACCTCCAAAATGTTTTCATTTGTGGACCGTAAGGTCCTCCGTGGGGCATACCAGGAGAGGTGGTCCTGTAGGTACGTGGGTCCTAGGCCACATTGAATTTCTAAAAATAAGACTTCCAATTCTTCTCATTGTACTTGTATTGTAATTTACGTTTAACACACAGCCTTCTATTACCGCAATTTGTTTTCGTGTACTCTAACCAATTAACATTTGCACATTGTATTTTACAAGGATGTGTCGTAAGGATGCACACACAGTGTTCCGGTGCGCTCCAATGTGACATCCGCTTCTCACTTCATACTGGGCTGTAGTACTGGGGCTTGTGGGTTTGACTGTCTGCATTTTAATATACTTTTTTAAAAAAAATATTGTTTTATTCCACAGGAAACCGAACTACCTTAGAACCATCCTCATTTATTTCTAGCCATGTTTTATCTGTAATTGTTTTTATTATTGCAGACCGCCTTGTATGCTGATTCTGGAGGAAAAGTGGGATTATATCAGGGCCGGATTTTGGTTTGATGAGGCCCTAAACTACTGAAGGTAATGGGGCCCTTTGTATGTCCAACTGTCCTTTGCCAAGAACAAATTGTCACTGTTTTTTGTGTTGAATATATGCTATATGGTAATTTATGGACCTCATAGGGATCTAAAGCCATTTGCCACTGTTGCTGTATGAAGGTCTTGTTTTATTTTTATTTTCTTATATTTTGGAGATGTACATCCAGTTTTTTCCTCCCTTTAATTTTTTTTGGGGCCCCCAAGAGAGTGGGGCCCTAAGCTATAGTTTGTTCAGCTTATACGTAAATCCGGCACTGGATTTTATATACATGAATAATATTCATGTGCGCATGTTCCCCAGTGGTACAGCTATGGCTGAACCTCAGGGTTGCTGTCCAAGGTCCTCAAATTACCACTGACAGCCTACAGATCAGGTCAGCAAACGTTTTTAGCAGGGGGCCGGTCCATTGTTCCACAGACCTTGTGGGGGTCCAGACTATATTTTTTGGGGGGAAATGAACGAATTCCTATGCCCCACAAATAACCCAGAGATGCATTTTAAATAAAAGGACACATTCTACTCATGTAAAAACACACAGATTCCTGGACCGTCCACGGGCCAGATTTAGAAGGTGATTGGGCCGAATCCAGCCCCCGGGGCTTAGTTTGCCTATCCATGCTGCAGATGTAGAGAGCAGTGGCAAAGTGGCCCCATCTGAAGACTCTGCCCAAACGGGCGCTGGGCTGGCGTCCGTTTCCCCTCCAGCTGGGACGACAGTCAAGGTTTTGCCAGGAATTCAGTTGGCAGCGAAGGAGCCATTACCACAAATCAACTTCAGAAGCCTCTAAGTTTCCAACATTTTTACGCTTGCCGTCTCTATAAAATGGTATGCCGGTAATTAAAATGGGAATGGCATGGAGAAACGGATACGAAAAATGTTGAGTGTGCAGCCATTCAGGGATCCATCAGGCTCTTTGAGTAGCCAAAAAGGGAGCAATTAAATGCCAAGCTACCCTAAGAGGGCTTCCTTGCTTGCAGTGTGTGAACATAAGTGAAATCATCACAACCCAACAGCGGTTTGCAGAGGGGGCAGTAAGAGGAAGGGCTTCCTGCCCACTAGAACAGCCTCTTCACCAACCTGAGGCTCCCTCCAGATAGAATTGTAGAATTGAGGAGCTGGAAGGGACCCCCAGGGGCTATCTAGACCAACCCCCGCTCATTTAAAAAGCGTCCGGCTTGTTTTAAAGTGAAGACAGGTTCCCTGAGTGTCAGCATGATATAGTGGTCAGCATGCTGGACCAGGACCTGGAAAACCTGGGCTCAAATCCCCCCCCCCCGCCATGAAGCTCAATGGGTGCACCACCTTGGGCAGAGACGCTCTCAGTCTAACCTCGCAGGATTGTCGTGGGGATTAACTGCAGAAGGGGACAGCCATGTAAGCCCCTGAGTGCTCCTTGCAGGAAAAGCGGGATATAAATAAAATCCAGGCATCACATTCTGTACTCTCCCAAAGAATTCTAACATCCAACACAACTTAGGCCAAGAATTCCAACCTTTCCTTTTGGATTTTTTTTTTTTGGGGGGGGGGTAATCCAAGGACAGGCATTCAACTCAGAAAACACAGCCAAAGCTTCCACTTACAGAAGGATTCTCAACCATTGCGCCATTTTCCAATATTCCATTTATTAGGGTAATATTTTTTTGTATTACAGCACTGTAAACACCCCCACCACCCCCAGTGAGGTTCTTCCCACTGTTTCCGCCCCTTGCCAAGATCTACAATCACATTGTCGCGTTTTCATTTTCAGCCTTTCCTCCTACTCCTGGATTAACTTTCAATTACAGAGACCCGTGTTGTTGTTTTTAAAAAAGCAAAACCTTAATAACATTTTTTTAAAAGGAGGATTTGCCATAACACCCACTCACTCACAAACTCAAAACAACTCTTTATTTGGCTGGCTATGGGACAAAAATACTATATGACAAAAGCTAAGATGGTAGCCGTGAGAGGACATCCTGAAAGAAAAGATGAAAGGAGTCTAGATAGAAGACCGAGAGAACCCACGGAGAAGCAGACATTCCTGTAAAGCCTTCCACTATCGTCCCCGACGACATGAGAGTGACTTAGGGAAGCAACATCCGCTAACGTGAGAATCTGCCACTGAGCACTGGTTGTGGGGCAGGGGGACTATTTACCTTCAAGCCCCACTGGCAGCCTGGCAAGTCACTGTGGGAAGCAGAATCAAAGACTAGAGGGGATCTTCCATCGGAACCAGCAAGGATGCGACAGGAATAGGGTGCAAAATGCATTCAACGTAGCAATGGGTCCTTAGCAGGAAAACAACAGCCCTAGGCAAACCAGCTACGCTTCCTGCCAAAGCTTTCCCCCACCCTGCTGGCAGCATCACGTGAGGGGGAGAACAGGGTTGGGGCCATGGGGATAGTGCCCTCCATCATGTTCCCTGCATCTGGCACTATTGCCTTCCACATGTTGGAAGGCTCCCTGTGGATTCTAGAATCCTGATATTCCAGGGTTCTAGATCGCTGGGGGTGTTACATAAGCAGAAAGCTCTCTGCTGCAGATGTTTGGCTCTCCCACCCTGTGGGAAGGCAATGGGGGTGGAAATCCTCAACCTCCTCGCCCATGCGAGGAATTTAAATACCCGAGTGGGGCTCAAGAATAGGCAGACCTCCGTGGTTGCGCTGTAAGTTATGGAGGCTTTGTTGTCAAATGCAGGCCTTTTTGAAGCGCACCATGCTGGCACTTCCCTGAAGTTTGCTAGATTAAGACGGTTGAGACAACCATCCCTACAATCTCCCTACCGAGTCTTCACCTTCAGTCAGACGTGGCCCATTTGAACTACTCAAGTGAACAGAATTGCTTTTCAAGAGATCGCAAGGAGCTGCAATGGGTCAACGCAAGTGCCGGATCTGGAACGATTCCGTTACTACGCAATCTGTCAAGCAGCTAAAAAGATGAAAATGAGTCCCCTGGAACACTCAAAACACTTTCGCAGCTCAGCTCTCTGCGGATGGTGCCATGTTCTCATGTACTGATCTGGTTTCAATCTGATCTGGTTTTGCAGCAGGTGCGCATGTGGGATTGCCATTCATCACAGCCTCTTGTTAATGGCTTCCACAACATGTTCTTCACAAAGGGTGTGTGAGAGAGATTCCTTTCTGCTTCTCCTTGTATGGATACCACCTGCTCCCAGGCACTGGGTGGCCTTATGATCCCACAAGTGCCCAGGTATGAAAGGTCTATGGGGACAAGTAGCATATACTTTTGCCTTCAGGTAAGTGTGGAGAGCGCAGAGATACCAGCCATCTGTGCACTAAGTTCTGCTGGAAGCGGGAAGAGAGAGGGGGCAATTCTCTCACACACACACACACACAAAAGAAAGAGAAAGAGAGACAGAGATGCCCTGAAGTTGAGCCCTTTAGAAAGGCACCTAGGAGAGCCCAACATCAAAGTGTGGCAATTTCAGGTGTCCAAAAAGCGGTACAGCAGTTCAGCCGTCCAGATGGGCCTGTCCGCCCTTGCCTTGCTAGCAAAGCAAGCTGGCGAGGCCAGTCTGGCTCACACCAAGCAGCAGTTATCACAACGAACGAGGCAGCAGCGGCGGCAGCTTTGAGGCTCAGGCGCAGAAAAGGAGGCAAACACACACGCACACACTCAGTGGCTCAATTCCCCCCACCCAGACAATTTTTATGTACAATTATTTCAGGCAACTTTCCCGCAAAATAAGGTGCCGTCGCAATAAGGCCATCGGGTTAGGCAGCTGAAATCAGAAGAGGCCTGGTGGCGCCAGGCCTGAGATTATCGCAGCCGAAAGACGGAGGCGCCAGGACCCTCCCTGACGGGTGCCTTTGGCCAAACGGAACGCAACGAGGGTTGGATCCCGACTCGAGATTACTGCTCCTCCACGTGGATGATGGTCTCGTTCCCTTCTTCTGGGAGCTGGGGCACAGCGTAGACCAGCGCCTGGTCATTGTCCTGGCAGATGATGGCCACAGCAGTGCCGGCTTCGGGGACAAGAGTGCTGGACTGTAGGCAGGCCTGAGTGAGGGGGAGAACAGAGCGGGAGAGGTTAAGAGGCTCTCCGAAAGAAGCTTCTGGAATATAGCATATGACGACCTTAAAAAAATGTTTAACTTTATGAAAAATACAGAAGCTTTTCTGCTAGGGTTAACGGACACAGGTATAGCAAGAGAAGTTCAGAAAATATTCCTCCATGCCACAGGAACGGCAAGGATCCTAATTGCTAAAAACTGGAAAAAAGAAACTGTGCCAACAAAAAAGAAATGGCAAGACAAACTGTTAAGAGTATATTGAACTGGCTAGATTAACAGAAGGCAATTAGAGACCACACTAGACAGAAGTTTCGAAAAGCAGGGGGGAAATGCAGAGAATACTTCGCAAAACAGCGCCCTAAAATACATACCTGGACTTATTTCGATTATTGTCTGCAGGAGACTTTGTGGATATTTAAGTTACAATTAGAAAAATCTTAATAATTATTCATAAAGGAAACAGTTTATAAGAAGTAAATAAGGAGGCCAGATACAGGATAAAGGAAGTCTTTTCTTTGGATGTTATGCTTATTGTATGTTATGTTCACGTTTAATGAGGGTGGATTTCTGTATTGGGGGGTGGGGGGGTTATGTTATGTTGTAAATAAAACTTCCAATAAAACATAAAATAATAAGAGGGTCCCCGACACCTTGTTGGTTTCTTTGTTTATGAAAATATCTGTATATCACTGTGTCATTAGATAAATATTCATTTAAGCCGTTCACAGCAATAAAACTCTCAGACACAGCAGTGCTTCTGCAATCAGTTGCTGACCACAAGAGGGGAAAGGGCTCTCGCCCTCGGGTCCTGCCTGCGGGCTTCCCATAATAGGCTTCTGATTGGGTGCTGCGATAACAGGATGCTGGACTAGGTGGGCCACTGGCCTGACCCAGAAGCGCTCTTCTGCATGCAAAGCAGATGCTCTACCGTGGAGCTATGGTTCATAGAATTACAGAACTGTAGACCTGGAAGGGCTCCAGCGGGTCATCTAGTCCAACCCCCTGCAATTAAGTGGCCTGTAAGTTGTTGAAATAAATATACAAGCCAAGACTAGGCAACATGCCGCCCTCCAGAGGTTTAAGAGAAACAGTCAGACCTTGCTAAAAATGCAAGGGTGGGTTTGCTGGAGCAGGCCAAAGCGGATTTGTCTCATCCGCCATCTTGCTTCTGGATGCGACTGTGAGCTAGACTGCCCCTGAAACTGGAGGCTCAATCATGGATAACAGCTGTGGAACCTTTAGCTCAAGGTTGGGCAGGGGAACCGTTCAACACATGCCCTCACCAAGGAAAGAACCCCCCGCCAAAACCCATGGAAAAGAGACTATCTTTATTATGGTACTGGTATGTCGGGACGGGAAGGGGGGTGAGCCTCCTTTATTTCTTTTTGATATATTGCGTATTTGCTACTTTACTTGGCAAATCCCCCTGGAAAATCCGAAAGTTTGACTTTTAAAATGAGGCTTCATTTTAAATTGCATTTTAACCTGTATTTTAAATTGTTTTTTCCTTTTTTTCATTATTATGTTTTTACTGTAATTTTATTGATGTTAGCTGTCCTGAGCCCAGCTCCACCTGGGGAATAAATAAAAATTATTATTATTATTATTATTATCATCATCATCATCATCATTATTATTACCGATTGATTATGTACACAAGCGAGATGGTATTGTACTGTAATACTGATATAATTTTGATCTAATTATTAACTGTGTGGAAAAGATATATGAATTTGCAATTAATTTTGATGGACTGTTAAGAGCGGAAGCTGGGAATTGAGGCTTCTAGCCAAAGTACAGGCTTATCTGTTCTGGTATGAGATGAAACAAAGAGGTTTGGACATCTGCCTGGAACAATGGGCAGAAAGCCAGATTTCCTCCATTTTGGGATGTGTCGTATTGGATAATAGAGGCATGGAGAAGTGAAAGTGAAAGACATGGAAGAAAATAAACACCCACATAGAAACATACTGTTTTGATATAACTTGCTTGTGGGACGAACTCAGAGGCTGTGAAAACGAACAAAGGATTAACATCGGATTGATTTATGGGAACCGCATGGACTAATTAAGAAAGCAGCAAAAATGTGAGGTGATGGCAATCCTCCAGCCTCAGAGCGTAGGAAGTCAACCAAAGATTTATAATTTGGCTTAATATTTAGAATGTTTGATTATTTTATAATTCAGAATGTTTTTAATGTGGCCTTTATTGGATTAAACGGCCTCGGTCCTGTATACCTGAAGGAGCGTCTCCACCCCCATCGTTCAGCCCGGATGCTGAGGTCCAGCTCCAAGGGCCTTCTGGCAGTTCCCTCCCTGCAAGAAGTGAGGTTACAGGAAACAGGCAGAGGGCCTTCTCGGTGGTGGCGCCTGCCCTGTGGAACGCCCTCCCATCAGATGTCAAGGAATTGATTATACAACCTTTAGAAGACATCAGAAGGCAACCCTGTATAAGGAAGTTTTAGATGTTTGATGTATTTTTTGTGGTTTTAATATTCTATTGGGAGTCGCCCAGAGTGGCTGGGGAAACTCAGCCAGATGGGCGGCGTATAAATAATAAATTCTTATTCTTATTAAATTGGAAAACTTGTGTGTGTGTGTGTTTTAAAAAGAACCCGCTGCCAAAACACATTACTTACCTTCCCTGATTATTTCAAGGTTCTTCCCTTTTATATATATTCCCAACCGCCCCCTGTATTCATGAGGCCTAGAAACTTCATGCTTAAGGAGGAAAATGCAGAAGCTGAGAAATCCCAGCAGACCTGATCTCAGACGCGCGCTCGCCTCTCTCCGTTTCCCAGCTGCAGATGGAGCCCAAGGAGACCAGCCGCCCTGCAAAGCCAGCTCACCATTTCCAGCAGCTTCAGCTTCTCCTCGGACACCAGGTTCTCCTTCCGCAGCTGCTCCACCACCCCTTCCATGGCCTCCAGCTTCGCGCAGTGCCGGCGGTGCCTCTGCTGGAGAACCTTCACCTTCTTCTGAAGGCCCATCACCACCTCCACGAGCTCCGAGGTCGTCCCCTCGTGCTTGTGGTAGCGGTGCTCCTCCAGCTGCTCCTCCAAGGACTCGGCCGAGCTCAGCTCCTCCAGCTTCTCCTCTTCCGCCGGGGGGGCCTTCGGAGGCGCCTGGTTGGAGAC
This sequence comes from Podarcis siculus, assembly GCA_034642415.1. Lineage (NCBI taxonomy): Eukaryota > Metazoa > Chordata > Lepidosauria > Squamata > Lacertidae > Podarcis > Podarcis siculus. Next base: position 139,283 of record JAXCMG010000044.1, on the reverse strand, counting down.
GATGGGGACGGTGGAGACAATGGGGAGGCTCAGGGCGGAGGACAGCACCGTCTCAGGGGGAGTCACGCCGGAAGAGGCAGCGGCCGTGATGGGCGCCGTCGGGATGGTCTCAAAGTACGCCACCACCTCGGCGGGCGGCTCCTGCAGGGAGCGCAGGACGGTGGCAGCGGAGGGGTCAGTCTCCAGAAAGGGCTCGATGGAGACATTCTCGATGATGAGTGCCCCTTGCTCTGTTGCCATGGCTGGGTCGGTCATCAGGGCCTGCAGCGGCGGCTGGTTGGCAGCCGCCACCACCTCGCAGGGCACGGCCACCTCTGCACAAAAGGGCTCAGAGGTCCCCCTGGAGGAGCCCGGCGTAACTTCTAGGGTCGCCGGCGGCAGCGAGGCCAAGAAGTCAACCACCTGCTGCTCCACCCGGTCCGGGAGAGGCTGGCCGGCATCAACCGGGGAAGACACAGTCAGCGTCACGGCCTTGAGGGGCTCCACGATTTGGACCAAAGGCAGCAGGTTCATAGGCCCGACCAAGGGCCCTGAGAGGGCAGGGAAGTCTGAGGCAGAGGACTGGGTCTCCACGTAGATTGGGCCAGCTGCCACGCTGGGGTCAATGGCGATGGCAAGGGTTTCCAGGGAGTTTGGCTCTGGGTGGCTTATGGCTTGGGGTCCCAGCATGCTCCTCTCCCCTTGGCAGTCAAGGATGAGCTTCTTAGCTGGGACATCGGAGGAAGTCCTGGCCGGGTTTTCCCTCTTCTGCAAAAGTAAAAGCAGACAAATGAGCAGCTGTCCTTCCAAGATAATAAATAACAATAAATTTTTATTTATACCCCGCCCTTCCCGGTTCAAAAAACCAGGCTCAGGGCAGCTAACAACAAATTTAAAACAATTGATGCAACAAAAACAGCATAAAATACAGTATAAAACATGAATAACAATAAATTCAGAATTCAAGAATCAATTTAGGGGGGAAATCCATCCAATAAACATTAGATGATCACCAGGGCTAGCTGGCTGAATTAGTCCTATTTGGGCCTGTGAGGAGACCAGGGGAGAATTAGCTGTGGGATCCCAGAGCGGGGAATCTTCATAAAAAGGGGAGGGGGAGGGAAGGGAGGGAGGGAGGGAGGGGTGCAGGGCTACCGATTCCCACACAAGGTGAGCTAGACAAGAGGAGGCCCTGAACCCCACACTCCGTTCCTTCCCCTTGTTTTTAATATTTCTGATATTTCTGTGCAAAGATGGTAAGAACACCCCACAGCCTTTGCTCGCAGGTTTAGTCTAAGAGGCAAGACACAGATCGAAAAAGAGATGAGAGAACAGGGGAAGAAGCATATTCAAGCACTAACCACAAAAAGTCTTGTGGTGCCTTAAAATAGACTAAACAGATTTACTGCGGCGTGAGACAGATGCAAGACGAACAACAAAAACATCAACAAAAACCCCAATGTGTTGGGCCTGAAGGTACCACAAGACTCTCTGATGCAACAGACGGGCACTGCAACCAACGCAGATGGCTTTAAGAGAAGATTGATGGAGGAGGACAGGCCTAGTTATGGCTACTAGCCATTATGGCTCTGCTGTGCCACCACAGCGGGGAGGCAACAACGCTTCTGAATATCAGTTGCTGGAAGCAACAGGAGGGGAAAGTGCTCTTGTGCTTGAAATCCTGCTTGCATTTGGTCGGCTGCTGTGAGAACAGGATGCTGAGCTACAGGGGCCAGCGGCCTGGCCAGAAGGCTCTGATGTTCTTTGGAAATTCAAGGACTAGCTCAGGAACCAAAGGGCATGCGATTTCTTATCTGCCCTTTACCCAGGGGTAGATTACGGTGATAAAAAATATATAGGTAGTTGGCCCCAGCAGAGCCAATGGTGGGGGGGGGGTCCTCCCAGCCTTTCCTCTTCCTCTGCTGCATCCAGGTGGGAGGGCTGCTAGCAGAAGACCACTCCCGACCACATCTAGGCTGCTGGATTGCTGCACTGCTACAATGCAAGAGGGGGTGGAGAACTTCGGTGTGAGCTGGAAGCGCCCAGTCCAAATGCCACCAAAGCCACAAACTCAGCAGGCAGCCAATCCATTCTTATACATCATACATTTAGAGCACATGACTTCTCCCAAAGAATCCTGGGCACTGTGGTCTGTTACAGGGGCTGGGAGTAGTAAACTGTGAGGGATAAACCACAGTTCCCAGGATTCTTTGGAGGAGATGTGCTTTAAATATGTGGTATATCTGCAGCCCCAGTCATCCCATACTGTTTGAGGACAGTGACCAGGAATCTATGCATTTTGTCTGGCCTTTGTTTGCCAGGAGATGAGTTAGCCACCACCTCCGTCCCAGCCAATTTCACGCTGAGCTTTTGGCTCTGAGGGCAGCATGACCACATGGGACAGAGCTGATGCCCGCCTGTCATATGGGGCTTCAGAAAGCAAGACATCTGACTGACACCTGGGAGATGACTTTGCCTTTCTTCTAGATAATCAGTAAGGCCTTGATAATAATGGTCATATGTTGCAGAGGTTTTCATTAGGGATAGCTGAAAATGTGTACCTTACGCACTGAAAGAGCACTATTTAGAGGCTAAGCATTATCAGCCAGATGATACTCCTGTCGTTTTAGGACTCTTACTCCAGGTCACCCATTACAGGAGCCCACAGAGGAAAGGGGGGTGGGGGGACAGGGGAGAGAGACCAAAACATCCCATCAATCTGCAGCACAGGAAGAGATGAGAAAGCAGCGCCACTCAGTTAGCTCTGCTCCTCTCCCTCAGCCATTTTATATTTAAGCTGGTCATTTATGTTGTTGTTTAGTCGTGTTTAGTCATGTCCGACTCTTCGTGACCCCATGGACCAGAGCACGCCAGGCATTTATAAGAACTGCGTAAACTTAAGAACCAGTGCCTCTTTGCTTCCCTACCCTAGCTCTTTTCCATTTTGTGTCCTGTTATTAAGATTGTAAGCCTGTGGGGCAGGGACTACAGTGGTACCTCGGGTTACATACGGCTTCAGGTTACATACGCTTCAGGTTTGAGACTCCGCTAACCCAGAAATAGTGCTTCAGCTTAAGAACTTTGCTTCAGGATGAGAACAGAAATTGTGCGGCAGCAGCGGGAGGCCCCATTAGCTAAAGTGGTGCTTCAGGTTAAGAACAGTTTCAGGTTAAGAACGGACCTCCGGAACGAATTAAGTACTTAACCCAAGGTACCACTGTATTTTGTTCACCACTCATCTCACACGAGCCAAAGAGCCAGGTAAAAGTGTTTCAAGTAATTGCAGACATTTCTACAATGCTGCAGCATGTGGAGTGCAGAACCTGAGTAACCAAGGAAAAGATCAGGGCATCATTCTACACTCAGGGCTTGATCTTCACCTGACATAGCCCAGTGTTTAGGACACGTGGCTTTAACTGCTTTGCTGTGTGCACACAGAGGTTATTACCCTCAAAACAGGCTCCCAGCAGTGGAACATACACAAATCCACCTCTTAACCCAATACTCTGCGGTGTTTATTATTCTGTGTTACAAATCACATGGCAAAGGTTTGTTTGCTCTCAGATCCAAGTCCAAGATGCTGCGCAGCTGGGATATATATATATATAGCAGCCACCGGGGGGGGGGGGGGGGGCAGTTTTAGAAAGCAGGCTGCATCTAACCAATGCTATCAGCGTAAACAGTTTGTGAGAGGCAAAGAGGCATGCAAGGATCCAGTACAGACTGAACTTCTGTCATTAGCAAGTGAATCTCCCAAGCACAAAAGTGGAGAGATTTAACATGGGATAATAACATGACCAGGCCCACTCTGAAATTTAACCAGCCGTCTGCTGTGGGTTTGTCGGCTGCTAAATTTGAGCGCACAACCAAAATGACTTAACACCCATTGATATCAGGCTGGCACTTTCCCTTGCTAGAAACATTTGCGCTTAGACAAGCCTACCCAGATGTTTAGAAAGCCGATGCAAGTTTTAATCTGTTTTTAGTCTATTGTTGTTTCAACTTTTTGAAAGTCTTCCATTCTTTTTGTTAATTTCGATACATTTTTTTGTAAACTGCTTTTTTGTAAACCCCCCCCCTTTTACAATCAAGCAGTGTATACATTTTATGAAATACGATTGAAAAAAACACTCTTCGGCTACCAACTTGCTTTTTTCATTTACTGCTGTAACCCAACCTGAGCATTTACTACAGAAAAGGCTCCAATTCCAAACAGATTTTGTTTAAATGCTATGTTAGGGCCAAGGAACCTTTTTCAGCCCAGGGGCCATGTTGCTTAAGGAGCAGCCTCCTGGGGGCCGTGTGCCAGAGGCAGACATATCCAAAGGCAAACATGGGCACAGCTTTTGGCCAGAGGATCCCTGCTCCTCTGGTATGTCCTTAAGCTATTGATACACCACCCAGCAAAAACATCAGCTGGGAAAATGGTAATTCTCCAACATACTTTCTTGGCAGGTGACCAACCACTCACCAGCGAGCCTTCTGAGGTCTGGAAGATAGTGGGAACAGCGTCAGGCTTCAGGAAGCGCGCCCCCCACCGGTATTCAAAACAGGATGGGGCAAAGTGCTCGCTGCACAAGTGCTGGTGCTTTGTCGGGACCCACTTTTCCTGGTTCATCTGGGAGAGCCATTGCTGGAGACGTTCAGGATTGTGCAGAGGAAACCTGTGTGGAGGAGTGAATAAATGCCAAAGTCTACACACCTGTAGCTGAAATAAATGCATGTTCCTCTCCTGTTTGGCCCAGGCCTCCATTCCCCTCCAGGTCACCTGTCGTCTCCCTAATTTTTTCTCTAACATGTAAGTCTCTTGGGAAAGGAACTATCCTTTCGCCAGGGGTGTCTGGTGTCTACCGGGACAGAAGGCAGGAAGACCTACAGCAGGCAGAGGCAGAGCCAATGACAAGCAGAGCTAACAAATTCTGGTTTTGCCCCCATCCTCCTCCCTGCTGAGTTTTACAAGGACAATGCTGAGACTAAAGACGATGCAGTTGGCAAAGCAGTGCCACCCTCTGGCTTGGATTTAAGACAGAAGACAGGCAGGTGGTGGCTGAGGGCAGACTAAGGTGGTGCAAAACTATACTTGCCCTTATGGGCCAGCCTCTGCTTGCTGCCTTTTGGTCTTTTTAAGGCAGCATGTGCATGGCTGGTGCCAAATAAATAAATACACTGACACACCTGAGCACACTTTTGTCGAACACATACATAGCACGATGTGGGACACCTCATTTTACAAGGGAGACATACACACCTCAACAGTCAAATGAGACAAGCTGAGTGACTGAATCCCTTTACTTTTTATTTAAAAGGCAGCCACAGGGTGTGCAAGTGTGAATCAGATCGGAATCATAGGCCCTGCACACACTATACCTTGAGAGAACACTCAAAACACATCCTCTCACCTCAAAAAAATTCTGTGCGCTGCAATTCACCCCTCACAGTTACAGTTCTCAGCAACCCATAACAATCTACAATGCCCAGAATTCTTTGGGGGAAAGAATGTTCTCTCAATGTACTTTAAAGGCGTAGGTATGTACACAGCCTTAGTGCTGGGGAAAAGGATACCCCTTTCCTGACCCTGCCCTGCTTCCAGCAAGGTAAATTCCCCCCTTACAATAGTCCCACTGGAAAAATGAGGTGGGAGGAAGATTTGCACTGGGAAAATTAGCAAGGCGGGGGCAGAGAGAGGATGATTAAACTATTCTCCCCCAGGGCTCAGGGCTAATGTCCATATTTAGTCCCACCCTGCACTTCCAAAAGAAATGCAAAACAACAACCACCCCACCTATCACCTATCAGGCTCTCCTATCACCAGCTTTTGATCTAGTTTGGCTTGTCTCCTATTATCAAGGAGAGAGTGAATTAAGTAGCCTTAGCAACTACTAAGTGGCTTTAGAAACGCAGCTATTCAAGATTTAAGAAGAAGGAAGATAACAGGAGAGTGAAGCAATCTGGAGGCTGCCTGAAAGAATCCTTTGAGGAGGAGGGGGGGCTCTTCACTATCCATTCAAGAGCCAACCCCCAAGGTTAGCATTCCTTATCTGAAGCTCTAGAAATGAAAGACTAAATAATAATGTACTGATATCTTGTTTTTCTGCAAAAACGGACAACCAAAGCGGCTTGAGATGTATGCAACATGACCGTGTTACAAAGCATAACCACATATTCTGGTTCCTCTTTCTGGCTTCCTCAGGTTGGGTGAAAAGAAATAAAACCAATGTGGTGGAAGTCATGGACGCTGCTTACTAGGAAGTGAAATTCGAGGAAAAGTACTGGGACGTCCTTCCTTCCAAGAACCACAGTCTTAAAAACAAATCATAATATACATGCCGGTGTCGACATGTTGAGCTTGGCAGGCCTGAGTTAAGCCAGTTTCAATAACCTGGTGCCTGCTACGCCCCCCCCCCCCGCAATTTTGGGCTACAATTCCTAATGGGGTTGTAGTCCAAAACACCTGAGGCTGGCACCTGGCTGGCAAAGGCGGGCTTAATGTGATGTCATGCAAACAAGACAGCAAAGTATCTAGGCTGCAGCCGGGAGTTTGATGCAGGGTGGAACGCCCTCTTATCAGATGTAAAGGAGTTGAGTAACTATATAACCATTAGAAGACATCTGAAGGCAGCCCTGTAGAGAGAAGCATTTTAATATGCAATGTTTTGGTATGTTTTTATATGTATGTTGGTAGCTGCACAGAGTGCTGGGGCAACCCGGTCAGATGGGTGCGGTACAAATAACAAAATAATAATGATCATTATTATTATTTGAAGCACTGGTCTTCAACTGGTGGGCTGGAACCCACCAATGGGTCATGGCCTGATCCAGGGCGGGTGGAAACAGGGGCACCAACTAAAATATATGGAGAAAGAGTAAGAAATGGGACCCCAAACACATGGCTCCTGGGTCCGGGAAAGTTTCCCGATTTAAAGTACCCCCCAACCCAGGGGGGTCCCCCTATCCCCACCACCACCCACACCTTTAGGGGGGTGCCCTCCCCACTTCCTTGGCTTTCCCACGTGCAGAGCGGTGTCAGGTGCTGCACACAGGGCCGGATTGAGGTTTGATGCGGCCCTAAGCTCCTGAAGGAAATGGGGTCCTTTACATGTCCAGCTGTCCTTTGTCCACAACAAATGGTCGCTGTTTTTTGTGTTGAATATATGCTATACAGTGGTACCTCGGGTTAAGTACTTAATACATTCTGGACGTCGAATATGGTTTTGAGGTTTTAAAATATTAAGCAGCTTGGAAATGTGTTTAATTAGTAAACAGGCTCTCTCAGCAGCCCACCCTGTTTATTCACACAAAACTGTGCACAGTTGCCTCAAACGCTGTTGCATCTGCTGCAGATTTTGAAATGGCCCCGTTGTGTCCCAGTTGCACTACAGCCGTACCTTGGGTTAAGAACTTAATTCGTTCCAGAGGTCCGTTCTTAACCAGAAACTGTTCTTAACCTGAAGCACCACTTTAGCTAATGGGGGCTGCCACTGTGCGATTTCTGTTCTCATCCTGAAGCAAAGTTCTTAACCCGAGGTACTATTTCTGGGTTAGGAGAGTCTGTAACCTGAAGCGTATGTAACCTGAGGCACCACTGCATGTGGTAATTTATGGACCTCATAGGTATCTCAAGCCATTGGCACATCACAAAATATGTATTTTATCAAAGTAATTGGTGAACTGAAATACAATTAAGAAGAAGTCTATTGATAGTGAAACACAATTAAGAAGTAGTATATTAATAGTGACGTTATTATTAAGCTCTAACTTAAAATGATTTTTTATTCCTAACAAACTGAATTATGCAAACGCATTAGCATTTGGCAATTAAATAGTAGTAGTAATAATAATAATAACAATAAAAACTTCATTGAGAAACACAATTTACAAAGACTCATAATTTTGGGGGGGCCAAATAAATCCGGCCCTGGCTGCGCGCGCGCCCCGTTTCTCCCCCCCCCCGTGTCGTCACAACGCTGCTCCGCGACGTCACACCCCCGCGTTCTTGTTTTCCCCGCTGACGTCACGCCACGTCCCCCTAAAAAACTCCCCCCTCCCCCCCAAAGTTGACTGACTTGTAGAAACTGAGGCGCCGGTTGTCGGTCCGCGGCTCCTTGGCGGAGTTGCAGCAGTTGGGCGCCCGGCAGTACTTGGTCATGGCCGCCTCCTCCTCCTCCTCCTCCTCTCTCAGCCGCCGCTTCCCTCACGCGGCCTCGGCAGCACCTGTGGAGAAGAAGAAGAAGAAGCAGCAGCAGCGCCCGGCGGCTGTTGACGTCGCGGCGTCAGCGCCTCCCTCCTTCGGGTCCCTCCTCCCGACCCGTAGACTCCGCCCTCGCGCACGCGCAGACGGGGCCCGCGAAGCCGGCATCCGGGGGAATCGCGCCCGGAGTGGGAATGTAGAGAGAGGAAAATGCAGAGAACGCGCGGGTGGGGGCAATGCGGGTGAGACCGTAGAGATAGGGAAATGGTGGCCCACGCCAATGGCAGGCTGGGAATATTTCACTGGGGAGCAGGTCTCCCTCCCTCCAATCAGTGGCTCTCAACCTGGGCACATGTTGTTGGACTACAACTCCCATCATGCCTGAGCTCTGGCCTTGTGAGCTAAGGGTGATGGGAATTGTAGTTCAACAATATCTGGGGTCCCACAGGTTGAGAGTCCAAGAAGCCAAGAGAGGAGCCGCTGTTTTCCCCCCACCTGGGATTTTATTTCGTGTGGGGAAATAATAATAATAATAATAATAATAATAATAATAATAATAATAATAATAATAATAATAATAATAATAA
>JAXCMG010000044.1:112416-130519 GCA_034642415.1 Podarcis siculus | reverse complement strand
AATAATAAATTTATTTATTATTTATACCCCGCCGATTTGGCTGGGTTTTCCCAGCCACTCTGAGCAGCTTCCAACAAAATATTAAAAATACATCAAACATTAAAAACTTCCCTTAACAGGAAACATGGGGTTCACTTTTAATTGTCTTCGTGTGCCCTTTCTGCCTATCGCTTTCCTATGCTTCTCTTTCTTCGTCTGAGTTGCAGAAAGTGGTTCTGAGAAGTTTGCCAACGTTTTCAAGGTCTGTACATTGGGACGTTATCCTGCGTTTAGAGAAAGAGCTCCTGTTTTTTAGGGGGTGCGGGAGAAAGACAGAGGGTTGAACTAGATGACCCTCTGCACCCTTTCCAGCTCTACAATCCCATGATTCGATTCTATAATTCCGATTTGTTTGGGCGTCCAAAGGCAACCCGGAAACTGCAAACCACGCGGGACTCGGATCTATTCCAGTCCCAGGAGGCAACGTCATGAAATGCAGAGTAATGCACACGTGCGCTCGCGCATGCACACACTCTCTAAAGCAAAAAAAGAGGTTTTTCCTACTCAGAAGTGATTCCTGTTGAGTTCCGTGGGGCTGTCAGCTGGGATCAAGCCCCGCTGATCTCAGTGGAAGTTACTTCCGAGTAGACACATTTCTTTCTTTCTTTTCGAATTCTAATTTCTAAATTTGCACTGTGAACAGACGGTTGAGCAATTTGCCGCTTGTTAGGCAGATCTGTTTCATCCCATCAGATGTCAGAGATAAACAACTACCTAACATTTAGAAGACATCTGAAGGCAGCCCTTTTCCCTGAAGGCAGGGAAGTTTTTGATGTGTGACATTTTAATGTATTTTTCATCTTTGTTGGAAGCCGCCCAGAGTCACGGGGGAAACCCACCCAAATGGGCGGGGTATAAATAATATATTCTTCCTTCTTCTTCTTCTCCTCCTCCTGAAATTTACACACTGCTCGATTGGAAAGCAAGCAAACAAACCTCAAAGCAGCTTGCAGAAGACGGTGAAATAAAAATTTACAACCCTGCTTTAAAGCATATAAAAGTCCAAATGCTTTTAAACGGATTAAAGTTTGCATCGACTTTCTGCGCATTTGGGTAGACTTGTCAGGAATGTTTTTCGCAGGCGCCCCAAAGAGGCCAGTGATGTCAAGAGGCAGGGAGTTCCAAAGTGCAGGCGCGGCTAGTTGCTACAAACACAAAAAGGGCATTATGTGGCACCTTTAGCAGTGTCAACTCCGCCGATCGAATAGATTAGGCGTCTCAGATGGGGTGGAAATGAGAGTTTAAAATTTTAAATGAACACGCATCGTCGCTAGATGAGATTCGAACCCGCGAACGGGGAGAGCCAGGAGGGCGGGACGGCGCCTCCTCATTGGCTCAGCAGCACCCGGCGGCTCCAGGCGGTTGGCGGACACGCCTCGCCCTCCTCATTGGCTCCATTCAGGCGTGACTGACGGGATCTCCGCCCAATGGCAGGGCAGAGGCCGTTTTCCGCGCGCTGTTTGGGACGGTTGCGGCTGAGGCGGCGGCGGAGAAAGGAGAGGCGGCGGCGGGGCTCGGACAGGAGCTCCCAGGCCGGCGGGAAATGGCCGGCGGAGGAGGAGGAGGAGGAGGTTTTTACGCGCGACCGTTGGCCTCCGGCGCGGACTCGCCGCCGCTGCTCAGCCTGAGGCGCCGGTCGAAACTCCAGGGGCCGGAGGAGGCGGTGAGGGGCGGGGCCAAGGGGCCGGTGGGCGGGGCCAAAGGCGGCTGCCTTTCGAGGGCTGGCGGGAGGGGAGAGAACGCTCAGGGGCGGAGCTTGGAGGGCTGTGGGCGTGGTCAAGGAGCTGGGCGTGGCCAAAGGCGGCTAAGAAGCACGCTCGGGGCGGGGCTTGGAGGAGCTGTGGGCGGGGCTACACCGGTGGGCGGGGTTAAGGGCTTGCATGCAGTAATCGAAGCATTTGAAGTGGGAAGGAAATGGGTTAGTAACGAAGTGAATTTGAATCAGGATTAATAATCTCGCGTTACGTTAAAAGATTTAGTCCATCTGTTATAGCGCATAACTCAGTAGTGTTTATAGTGTATATTGACTTACTGCTTCTGGTGCGTGATTGGCTGATGTCAGTGCTTTTTTTCTGGGGGGATGCAGGCAGTGCCGGATTTACGTACAGTATAAGCTAAACAAGCTCTAGCTTAGGGCCTCACTCTCTTGGGGGCCCCCGAAAAATTTAAAGGAAAAAAACCTGGATGTACATTTCCAAAATAAAAAATAAAAAAATGAAATAAAACCTACATTGTGTTGTGTAGGCTCCTATGAAGCAAGTCATAACCCCTGCCTGCTAGCCTGCTCCCTAAAATATCACTGGTTTGCTTATTTCTTTATATTGGGTGCCCTCATTCTGCATGGACGAGGGTGGCGCTGTGGGTTAAACCACAGAGCCTAGGACTTGCCGATCAGAAGGTCGGCTGTTCAAATCCCCGCGACGGGGTGAGCTCCCATTGCTCGGTCCCTGCTCCTGCCCACCTAGCAGTTTGAAAGAACGTCAAAGTGCAAGTAGATAAATAGGTACCACTCCAGCGGGAAGGTAAACGGTGTTTCCGTGCTTCTCTGGTTTCGCCAAAAGTGCCCACATGACCTGGAAGCTGTCTGCAGAGAAACACTGGCTCCTTCAGCATGTAACGTGAGATGAGTGCCGCAACCCCAGAATCGTCCGCGACTGGACCTAACGGTCAGGGGTCCCTTTACCTTTACATTCTGCATGGAATGGTTGCATGGCAATATGTGCAAATGGCTTGAGATATCTATTAGGTCCACAAAATAGTATAAATGCCATATATTCAACACAAAACGCAGTGACCCTTTGTTGTTGACAAAGCACAGCTGGACATATAAAGGGCCCCATTACCTTCAGGAGCTGAGGGCCTCATCAAACCTAAATCTGGCCCTGGACGCAGGGGTAAGCATACCCCTAAACATTTTGTGAATCCAAGTTTGGCCTCCTTGAGGGGCAGTCTTTCAATATGTAGGAAAATGAGAGTACCCCCTAAACATTTTTTAAGAAAAAAAGCACTGGCTTATGTACTTTTTTATTACACCATTAAATTGCATGGAGCATTTAATCAATGAAGTTAAAGCATTCACAACTAAATTGACAGTACAGTAATTAATTTCATTTTAGCAGTAATTTTTAAACAAATAATGTTGCTCTTGCGGCAAAGATATTTTTTCTGGGTGTGGGGCTGCCGATACAGCTCCTTGGCTCTGTATTTGAGGGCTCTTGCCTGGGCTTGTGCTTGGTGCATGTGTCATGTGGCACATTCATGTGCTACATACATTATATCAGGCACTTGCTTTTTATTGTGAGCTGCACTTTTTGGTGGAAAGGCAGGATGTTATTATAAATTACCTGCTCTTCGCCCCAAGGCAGGTTACAATGTTAAAGCACAATACTGAAAAGGGTGTAAAACAATATATGCAGCCACAAAAGGAAGGTGGGTTGTAAAATTGTACACAACAAGTGTCAAGAGCCAGCATAAAGACGCACCTCTGTGACTATAAAATTATATAGTATTTACAATTACTATATAATTTCTGCTGCCTAGTGGAAGACCTGTTCTTTTTAAAGAGACCCATGTGGGAAGCTGAGCTGCCAAGTCTGTTCAATATTTTCACAAACTTGCTATTTTAAAAATCTTTGACATCAATTGTATTAGGTGCTTTGAGTTCTCCCAGTGAAAGGAAAGTGGGGGAAACATTTCTAAAATAGTACTTTATCTGTCAAGTTTCCACAACAATGAGCAATGTTTTATGATTGGGCAATCTGTTTTAAACTGGGAGGGGAATGTACTGTTGAGCGAGAGAGAGGGGTGGATGGGGTTAAATTGCCTTGTAAGCCACTCTGATGTGCCATTATTCTATCAGAAAAGCAGCCTATAAATACAGTTGCCCCTTGGTTCTCGAAGGGGATCAGTTCCGGAAGTCCGTTTGACTTCAGAAAATGTCCGAAAACCAAGGCACAGCTTCTGATTGGCTGCAGGAGCTTCCTGCACTCAGTCGGAAGCCGCTTCGGACGTTCGGGTTCCAAAGAACGTTCGCAAACTGGAACACTCAATTACGGGTTTGCGGTGTTTGGGAGCCAAAACGTACAAGTACCAAGGTGTTTGGCAACCAAGGTACGACTGTACTGGAAGGAAGGAGGGAATTCCAGTTAAAAGCTGGTGAAAAGTAAGTATTGGGGTGCATCTACTATGCTTTAGGGCTGCCATGAAGGCTACAGCGTCGGGAGCAGCGGTGTGACAAGCAGAAATTCTGTACAGTGGTACCTCAGGTTAAGTACTTAATTCGTTCCGGAGGTCTGTATTTATCCTGAAACTGTTCTTAACCTGAAGACCACTTTAGCTAATGGGGCTACTGCACCGCCGTCGTGTGATCTATGTTCTCATCCTGAAGCAAAGTTCTTAACCTGAAGCACTATTTCTGGGTTAGCGGACTCTGTAACCTGAAGTGTATGTAACCCGAGGTACCACTGTAGTCCAAACTTATCACTAAGAACATCAGACCGAAGATCCACTTAGTTCAACATCCACTTTCCACCAGTGACCACGTAGAGGCTTCTGGGACACCCGCAAGCAGGGCGTGGATGTGGCAGCTTCCCCCTCCTTTGGCTCTCCAGCAACTGGCATTCAGTGACCTACTTATTCTAAAGTTGGGACTTGAAAGTTTCCATTGTGACTGATGGAATCAACATCTGAACGCCGAGAAAAGCCTCAGGCTGAGTTTCTGCTTGTTGTGAAACATGAAAAAGGATAACTCTCCTAGAGGAGGAAAGGCCGAGGGAAGGTTCCTTCCTGGGTCACTGGGCTGCGGACATGACTTCTCCACTTGCATTCACGTTCCGTGGAAATCATGGAATTATTACGGATGGATGTATGACACTGTTTTCTTTCTTCTTTCTTTGGACAGGTTATGCTTGAGAAAGTCTTGGGAATAACTACTCAAACCAGCAGTGCTTTAACTTGTGACCCAAACACGGGCCAGATAGCCTATCCAACAGGGTAGGTGCTTTGCTGTAGTCAGTGCAGCTAGATATTTTGCAGCCTGATGCTCAGTGAAACGGGTGGTTTGAATAACTGCAATGAACTGCAATTAATCCAGAATGCGGCAGCTAGACTGGTGACTGGGAGCGGCCACCGAGACCATATAACACCGGTCCTGAAAGATCTTCATGGGCAGTATGTTTCTGAGCACAATTCAAAGTGTTGGTGCTGACCTTGAAAGCCCTAAACGGCCTCGGTCCACTATATCTGAAGGAGCGTCTCCACCCCCATCGTTCTGCCCGGACACTGAGGTCCAGCTCCAAGGGTCTTCTGGCGGTTCCCTCCCTGTGAGAAGTGAGGTTACAGGGAACCAGGCAGAGGGCCTTCTCAGTAGTGGCGCCTGCTCTGTGGAACGCCCTTCCAGCAGATGTCAAGGAGATAAACAACTATTTTACTTTTAAAAGACAACTAAAGGCGGCCCTGTTTAGGGAAGTTTTTAATGTCTGAGGCTGTATTGTTTTTAATATTCAGTTGGAAGTCGCCCAGAGTGGCTGGGGAAACCCTGCCAGATGGGCTGGGTATAAGTAATAAATTATTATTATATTATTATAAATAAGCTGTACTATTAGAAGGGAAGTATGGATTTGTAGAGTGAGATCTTTGGGACCATCAATTAGACCCTTAGACAGATATTGTTAGTCACTGTTGTGGTATTTGTTGATTGTCTTCTGCATGATCATCCACAAATATCCTATTTCCTGTTGTGTTGCTAGAGAGGAAGGGAGCTTGTGACCAGTCATACTGGCTTAATTTGCACATAATACTAAATCACGCTATGGGAATAAATCTGGACAAGCACCAGGCCTGCATGCTCTCCTTTCCCTTTCCTCTGGAATGACAAAGTGACTTGAAGCATTTGCTTCCATTTTTATTGAAGCACGGTTGCCATTATGCCTGAACCAGGAACTGTGCTTGATTTTCACTATGGTTGATTTGATCAGTCCAGGATAATAAACCACAGTTTTTGTAAATGAAGGCTTCCCTCCTCTGAGTACATTTTTCCAGGCAGTAAAATTTAGTCACTTTTCCCTCTTTAGAGTTGGGGAATTCACCCTCATGTAAATGTTTTGATCTCTCTTTCCAGATGCGTGGTTGTGATTTTAAATCCTCGGCAGAATAAACAGAGGCATATATTTAATACTGCTAGGTAATGTATATATTAGTTTTCGTATCACTCTTGCTAATAGTAAAAAAAAAAAAAAATGCAGCTTGCATGTGAATTCCTGGCCAAGTATGGGTGAAGCTTGTTGAAAGTGATTTCCCAGAGAACAGAACATTATTGTGGTGTTTATTTGATCAGTAAATCATTTTAAATAATGGGGAACCTTTTCTTGCTAGCAGGCCAGATTCTTAACACACCAACGGAGAGCCAAATTTGACTGGAGGGCAGGGCCGTCTCATCATGGAATACTTCGCTTTGAAGCCCCAACTGTTTGGACCTTTAAGTGGAGCAGTTTGAATGGCGTTTTGCAGATAGCCCCACACTTCTCTTCAAACCTACAGTTTTTGGAGGTTTAAAGAGCAGCGCAGAGCTATTTGCAAAAGCTCTGCACAGCACTTTGAACCTCCAAAAACCAGAGGTTGAAAGACTAGCATGCAGCGGTTTGTAAAAGGTTAGCTCCATGCTTTGCTTCTACTGTGTGTGACATTCCTCCTACTCATGACAGGAATGCACACCCAAACTAATCAGCATTTAACCCCTGCCCATCAGTTCATGAGTGGAAGGTTAAATCCTGCACACCAGCTCTCAGCCAGTGCAGAAGCAAAACCCTTGCCCATCAGATGATGTCACTTCCATTGGAGTAACTCCAGCTGATTAGCAGGTAGCTATGTTTTTTTAAAAAAATGGTCCCCCACCACTGGTTTAAATGAATAATGAAGTGGGCTAACAATAATTTTAAGAAAGCACTCAGTTGGTTAATGTTAGGGGGAAAAATCTAGGTGTGAGGCTGCTCAGTCCCCCAGCTGGTTGGGCAGAGCCCGCGGGTCCCTGCGGAATAAAGGAAGGAGTCCAGCCACCAACCGGAGCAAATAGCTGTAGACCAAAGTTTATTGCGCAACAGGTTCAAAGAGCAAATTTTGAACCCCGAGGATGGGGTAACAAAGACTTTTAAAACTTTCCCACCACATCCCAGAATACAGTTCGAAGGGGAGGGATTAACCTTGGCAAACATGTCCAGACATGTCTGTGTATCTGAAGAAGTGTGCATGCACACGAAAGCTCATACCAAGAACTAACTTAGTTGGTCTTTAAGGTGCTACTGGAAGGAAAAAAAAAATTGTTATGTCCAGACAAGTCCTTGGTACAAGATTAGCATAAGCAGACATGGGAGGGCAAGACTCAGGTATAAGATTAGCATAGACAAATATGTCTTAAGTGCCCACCACCCAAAAGTACAATAGAAGTTCCTTTGCATGTCTGGAGCCTGAGGCGAGTCAGGTGATGAGATTTGGCTTCCCTTGGCTAACAATGAGCCCAGCAATTGTCACCTCCAAGAACTTCCTGGAGTCCTTTTGCAAGGGGAAAATAGCTTTGGAATGGGGGGAACTGGGAAAGGAGGTGATTTTATGTTCTTTTTAAAGCTAGGTGACTTCCCTGAGCTGTCAAGTTGGAAGGATATATTCAGGCATAATATTTGTAATATCTAACTTTAAAGATGTGCCCCCCCTGTAATTTCCGTAACAGTTAATCATCAAGATGTGCAGATGACTTTAAAGCTCTTTGTTTCCTGCGGAAACCCAGCCAGATGGACAGGGTATAAATAATAAATTATTATTATTATTCCTTTCTATAATGACTCACAACTACTTTGTGGCAAAAGCTTTTGTGGACTAGCACCCATTCCGTTTGGAGCAATGTCATTCTATGCACCTGAAAAGTGGGCTTTAGTCCACACACAGGTTTTTGCCGCAATAAATGTTTGTTGCTTTTCCTGCAACAGAGTTACATGACGCTTCTTTGGCATTCATTTTATGGAGAGATAAAATGTAAAGGTGTTCTTTTCTCTCTTCCCACTTTTAGGAAAACAGTTAGTGCTCTATCTTTCTCTCCTGATGGGAAATATATTGCAACTGGTGAGGTGAGTTTTGCCTGAATGAATTTTCTTTAAAAATTCTGCGAGGAGTACAAAGTATGCTTTTTTAAAAAAATCTTACGGTTCTAAACATGCAAATTATACTAATACATTTTTGAAGCCTCCTTTTATCACTTGTAATTTGTGGCAATGCCTTGAATTCCCTTTGGCAAGAGACCTGCACCTCAGTCGTACCACTTTGAATCCCTGGCTGGGGACAGCAAAGTAATATAAAGGAGATACCTGTGTTATCTTAAATGCAGCAGTCACGGGCCATCACAAGCTACTGAAATAAGAATGTTTAGGATTAGAATGCCAATTGAAATCATAGGAATATTTTGTCTTGTCTTTTCAAAGTTACTTAATCATGCCCTCTAGTGGTGTTCTAGCGCTGGATGATTCCAATGTGCTCCTTTTGACGTTCTGAACCAGCGGTTCCCAACCGCTTTTTGGCCATGCCCCACCTAAGCCTCTCTAAAATCCTGATGCCCCCCCCGACAGATAATTCTTATTATTCAAAAAGTGAAGTCCTATTCACGTGGAGGGCCAATCACTGTTAATAACTCATTATCAAATTGCCCCCTTTAAAAATCAAATTGCCCCCCCTGTGGGGCATGTGCCCCACGGTGGGAACCATGGTTCTAAACCGTTTCTCTTTTCTCTGAGCCCACCGTAGAGTGGCATGGACGGTGGCTGTGTGAGAATTATCAAGAGACATGCCAGAGATTAAGATGGCCTACATGTCACACCTCATGACTGGGAAAACCCTTCGGCAAGTGAGCAAAAGGTGCTCTCTGCACATCCTTCAAGGAAGTCTCTTGGTGGTGGTTGGCAAAAAAAGTTCCCAGAGCACCTTGCAAATATCAGTGAAAAGATGGTCCCTCCTCTCAGTCTCACAATCTCAGAGTCAACAACACAGAAGGAAAAGAGAATAGGAAGGAGTAGGAAAAGAGCAAGCTCAGGCGTCGGCTCTCGGTGACAGAGACCTTGAAGTGAATAGCAGAAATGGTGAAACGTGGAGAGAAGTTGCTGATTTTTCAGGAGAGCCAAGGGAGTCCCATCTCTCTCACCCTCTCCACGGCAGGTGGAGGTGAGGGAGGAGCTTGATCCAGCTGGTCTTTTAACAGAGCCAATGGAGAGGCCCCGCGATTTGGCTGCTCCCTCCCTCTCTAGTGGCCTGGTGGAATCAGCGTGGGCTGAGCACTGTCTAGCCATGGTCCCACTGACCACACTTCTGGCTTTCCCCCCTGCAGAACGGGCACAGGCCGGCAGTCCGTGTGTGGGATGTCGAAGAGAAAACCCAAGTGTCGGAGCTGCACGGCCACAAGCACGGCGTGGCATGTGTGGCCTTTTCCCCCAATATGAAATACCTGGTCTCAGTGGGATATCCGCATGACATGATTGTCAACGTGTGGGACTGGAAGGTAAGGCGCCGAAAGGTGGTGTCCAGGAGCAAGTAGCCACTGCCGTGTCTGAGGGCAGGGATGTTATCTGAGATGCTGGGGCCTCCCTTCATCCACCTGATGGCCTCCAGGCTCTTTGGACTACAATTCCCATCAGGCCATGTTAGGGTGTCTCAGTGGGAGAAGATGTGCAAGGACCTGGAATGTGCAGGTTATTCAGTGTGCAGACTGGGTGTGGGGAGAGGAGTGCAATTGTGTGTGCTTTAATATACAAAAATTGCCCTTTTCCCTTATGGGGGGTACCCAAGAGCCCATATAGAGTCCTTACATAGGTTCTCTATTGGTAGGAGAAGATAACAGAGGCCAGCCAGAGAATATTGAGAAGCAAAGCAGCTCGTAAGCCTGATCTTTATTGATCTGTTGCAACAGGGTGCTCCCCTCACCCGCAGGAAAGGAGGAGGAACCCAGAACAATGGCGCACAAGGCCTTATAGAGACTTTTGAAATTGCCACCCTGTAGATCAAGACCACCCCCAGAAACATCATACATACATCACAGAAGGGGTGTAACCTAAGACCACCCCCCAGATACATTGTACCTACATCACAGAAAAGGCAGTCTTAAAACAGAAATTTGAATGTTGTTTATCTCCTGTCTGGCAGGTTACTTGATTGGATTTCCTGGGGAGCCCGGCCATTCTTTTGTAGTGATAAATTCTTAGTTCCTGGGCCAGGTCACAGGCACACACCCTATTCATATCTTAAATGTGCCCTTAAGATAGGATTTGTGAGGAAAGAGACAATGGGGAGTCTTTTCCATTTTCCTCTGACCTTGCAGAGAAAACATTTGGTCAGTTTGGGAATCAAAATGGTTCCAGGTCGCTCTTCCTGTGCTGATCTGTGTACGTGCTTGGTTGGTACGCTTATGAACATTTCCATATATCTAAGACCTCAGAATTCCTATCACACATTCTCACTGGGAAAAGATTGATGCATACTCTTCATGGGTTCTGTTCAAGCGCTATTTGTGCCATTTGCACCTCGTGCCGGAATGATTGGTGGGTGTTTATGCTTCTGTTTTGCAGAAAGGCACACTCATTGCCTCCAATAAAATCTCCTCCAAGGTTATGGCCATCTCCTTCTCAGAGGACAGCTACTTTGTTACTGTCGGCCACCGGCACGTGAAGTTCTGGTTCTTGGATGAATCCAGGGAGTTTAAGGTAAACCTGTCTGCATCCTGTGACTGACAGCAAAATGGGAAGTTCCTTTCAAAATAGCTTCCTGGTTAAGCTGTCTGCATGGTCCTTCCATAGCCCTTCCATTGTTCATTCGTTTTCCCATTGTTTGTTGGAAACCCTTCTTGGCCAGTTAAATTACTTTGCAACTCTACGAACCGGCCCCATTTCCCCCAGAATTCTAAGCAAGCACCTCAGATTCTATATTTTATCATCCTTTTGAACCCTCACTCTTACGACCAAGTCAACAAATGTGTCTCACTGGCTGTTTTAAGACATTTAAAGAAGTGAATTACTGTAACCACTTTCATCAGGTTTGTGTTTGGTTGAAGAAATAAAATAAAATGAGCTTCTGTTGCCTATGCATGCAGAGAAGTTTTATTTGCATTTTATGAAGCCCCAGAGAGAAAATTACAGTGGTACCTCAGTTTATGAACTTAATCTGTTCCGGAAGTCCATTCTTAAACTGAAACTGTTCTTAAACCGAGGCGTGCTTTCCCTAATGAGGCCTCCCAGTGCCAGTGCCCTCTGCTGTTGTTTTCAGTGCAAGACATAGGCTATCTTAAACCGTTGAGCTTGAGATGGTGTGTCATTTCAGATTAAACAGACCGTTCCCCTGGTTGGTCGCTCTGGTCTTCTGGGAGAGCTTCACAACAACATCTTCTGTGACGTGGCATGTGGGCAGGGCAAAATGTCAGGTAGCACGTTCTGCATTTCTTATTCTGGCCTCCTCTGCCAGTTTAACGAGAAGCGCGTGCTGGAGAAGTGGATCGATCTGAAGGTACAAATGCTGTTTTTGTTTCTGGGGCGGTGGGTGCAAGACAAGAAGCCTCCTCCTTTGCGATCTCACCGCACACACCTCCTTCCCTTTCTCAAGGTGTCTCTAGCCAACTGCATCTGCGTCAGCGAAGAGTTTATTTTCTGCGGTTGTGCAAATGGAACCGTGCGCATCTTCCACACCCACAACTTGCATTATCTCTCGGACTTGCCTAAGCCGCACCACCTGGGCATCGACGTCGCTGGAGAAGAATTGCAGAGGTACAAAGCTCTTGGGGCCCAGCCGGCGTAGGAGCTGGGCTGGAAAATGTGCTGGTTTGTTCTTAGGCAGAAGCCTGATGCTTTGATGCTGAAGAATGCACAGGTAGTGGTGGTGTTTTAACCCAGCAAGCTCGCATCTCTGCAAGAAATAAAAAATCAGTGCAATTGCTTGGGCCAGAGGTTTTCAACCCTTTTGTGTCCACGGCTCCCTTGACCAACTACATTCTTTCTGCGGCTCCCCTGTGGGGAAATGCACTCTGAGTCTCAGGAGCCCAGTTATGTCACCCCTTGCCTGCAGAGCTGGCAGCCCCTCGCCCCTTTTCAAACACCCTCCCTTGTGGAGTGTTCCCTTAGCTTCCTCTCCTCTCTCCTTGGGATCCTCAGGGCAGCCGCCGCCACTGCCTGTGGTCTCTGAGAGCCAGTGTGGTGTAGTGGTCTTGTAATCTGGTGAACCGGGTTCACTTCCCCGCTCCTCCACCTGCAGCTGCTGGGTGACCTTGGGCCAGTCACACTTCTCTGAAGTCTCTCAGCCCCACTCACCTCACAGAGTGTTTGTTGTGGGGGAGGAAGGGAAAGGAGAATGTGAGCCGCTTTGAGACTCCTTAGGGTAGTGAAAAAGCGGGATATCAAATCCAAACTCTTCTTTTTTTAAAAAAATATTTTTTATTAAATTTTCCATTTTAACAATCCAATCAAATCACATTAATTATTCCAAATTATACATATACATTTCAAATAATCCAAATATTCTGCCGAATTATAAATCTTTTGCTGGGGCTTCCCATGCCTCGAGTTCTGGGGGGGGCTCTGATCATTTCATATCTCTGCTGCTTTTGATAGTCATTTCTAATAGTTCCTTTAAAATTTCCTGTTGTTTTCCTTCTTTCACTGCCTCTGAGTTGTTTCCACAAGCAAGTTGAAGTAAAATGATATGTTTCTGTGTGGATTTACAAATCCAAACTCCTCCTCCTCCTCTTCTTCTTCTTTGCTGTCCCCCCTGCCCCAAAGAGAGGTGCCTCCTCACGCCACCCCCTCGGGCCCTGGGAATAGGGTGCCCCCAGCCTAAGCGGCCCAACAGAGACTGGCCAAAGGCAAACGTGAGGCCATCTTACTCCCTTTGGGAGGTAGCAGGGCCAGCAGTGGGTGCCACTGGGCCTGCATGGCGGAAAGGCTCCCAGGCAGGTAGGCAGCAAGCACAAGGAGCCAGGCCAATGGGGTGCCTGCCTGCCTGCCTGCCTGCCTGCCTGCCTGCCTGCCTGCCTGCCTGGCCTCCCTCTTGTCAGACCATTCCCAACAGCAAGGGCTGGCAGACTGGGTGGCTGGGCTTCCTCACCCATTTGATTGCTTACTCCCAGGCCACTTCAGCTCCTGGCAGCCGGCACCCCCTGGCCAGCCCCAGAGGGTTGCTGTGGTCATTTCCGGGCACAATTCAAAGTGTTGGTGTTGACCTTGAAAGCCCTAAATGGCCTCAAAGGCCCAGTAGACCTGAAGGAGCGTCTCCACCCCCATCGTTCAGCCCGGACACTGAGGTCCAGCTCCGAGGGCCTTCTGGCGGTTCCCTCATTGCGAGAAGCAAAGCTACAGGGAACCAGGCAGAGGGCCTTCTTGCTGGTGGCACCCGCCCTGTGGAACGCCCTCCCACCAGATGTCAAAGAGATAAACAACTATTTGACATTTAGAAGACATCTGAAGGCAGCCCTGTTCAGGGAAGTTTTTAATGTGTGACATTTTAATGTATTTTTAATCTTTGTTGGAAGTCTCCCAGAGTGGCTGGGTTAACCCAGCCAGATGGGTGGGGTACAAATAATATATTATTATTATTATTATTATTATTATTATTATTATTATTATTATTATTGCCAGGGCCACTGCAACAAACAGCTGTTCCAGCCTTTGGGAGGCAGAGATGCAAGAGGGCATTAGAGGGAAGGAAAGAGGGACCTAGGCCAGTGTTGCCTGCGGCACCCCTGACCATCATTCAAGGCGCCACGGCACACTGGTGGGAAACCACTGGCTTAGGCTATTGATTCCCAGCTGCACTGGGACACGTCGTCCTTGCACAGTTTGGGCAAAATGCTGCTGTCTGGTGACTTTCAGCTTTTCTCATGTTTCTGGTGGCTGCGCATGGGAAGCAAACGAGAGGTGCGGCTGGGGGACATCGCACATTAGCAGGCTCTTGCTGCCCCTGCCTCCACATCAAGCTTAACTTTTCCCCTTCGCCAGTGGCCCCTTCCTTTTGATTGTGTGTGTTCCCACTTCCCTTGCACTTAAGGTCTTTGCAGCCTATCTCAGCATCAGTGTGTAAAATGAAGCTCATCAGTTTGGTTCTTTTTGGTAACCAAGGAGCATGTTTTCCCCCCCCCCCCCCCCCGATCTTTTCAAGAAGGCCAGGTGCCACCTATTCAGATACGATTGCCTTGGCCTTTGACCCCCGCCATCACTGGCTCTCCTGCGTTTACAAGGACCACAGTCTGTACGTTTGGGATGTGAAGGACACCCGCCAAGTGGGGAAAGTGTGGTCCGACCTTTTCCACAGCTCCTTTGTGTGGAATGTTGAGGTGAGTGGATGGTGCTTCTTCTTTTCTAAAAAGGATGTGAAGGATTAAGAAAATAACGTTTGTTCCTTTCATTTATCTGTGTGCCACTCTTCATAAAAATCAGGAAGAACTTACACGATGAAATAAAATGGCCCATTCCAATTTACGGAAGTAATAATTAAAGCCCACACATTATTAATGGTGTTCATATGTCTTGGATTTTGTGTCTTGATTCTTCTGTTTTTTCCCTTGGCTCTATTGTGGATGCATCTTAGGTTTATCCTGAGTTTGAAGACCACAGAGGATGTTTACCCCCAGGGTCCTTTCTAACATGCTCATCGGACAATACTATACGGTTTTGGAACCTGGACAATGGCACGCATGTGGATTTTCAGAAGAACATCTACAGTAACGTAAGCATTCTTGCTTATTAAGAGGCTGGTTCAGCCTTGATATGATGCCAGATTAAACCTGAGTGATTTATACCAATGCGTAGGTTGTGCATTTCAATGTCTGGAAGGCATGCTAGTAATTAAAACCAATTGAGGTTTTGTTGACTTAGTTCCCTTCTGGTTTGTTACAATTTATTTTCCTTTTGATGAGTCTTCTTTTTAACAGAATGGGTGTCTGTGTATAGAGAGATATATCTCTTAAAACATTCTTTCCTCTATGAAGAACTTGCTGAAGATTATATATGTGGAAAATAACATCCAGCACCTGCAGGATTTAACAAATTTGCCAGACAGAGGTGAAAATGCCAACTACCTGGATGCGAAATCTGGTGTCCGTGTGATGCAGGTCAGCCCTGATGGCCAGCACCTGGCCTCTGGGGACAGAGCGGGAAATCTCAGGTGGGTCTGTTTTATTCTGTATCGTCTGCCAGATTCTGTGTTTTCATATAATTGCGTGATGAGTTGTAGCTAAGGCCTTGCGTGTGCCAGTCACACGCGGTGGGTTTCTACATCTTTGATTCCTCAGCAACAGTGATAATTGTATTATTTATATGCAGGCCATCTAACGTGGTTGCAAGCTCCTAAGGAACACCAGCCTTGGCAGGACTGTCTCCAAATACTTAAAAGTTATTAAAATGTGTGTGTTGTCTTACAGGATACATGAGCTAAAATATATGGATGAAGTCATTAAAGTGGAAGCTCACGATTCAGAAGTTCTCTGCTTACAATATTCTAAGCCAGAAACGGGTAAATTTTCAAATTTGAAAATGTGTGCAGTTGACATTTATTCCAGGCTCATGCCTGGGGCTTTTTTTGTATGTGGATGTACACACAAGCTCCCATTGCTGCAGGAGCTTGGTGGCTGGGTGGTATTCAACTCAGAGAAGACCCACTGGAATGAATGGACCTCACTTCAGCATGTCCTTTGTGGGTCTGCTTGTTCTTTTCCATTGCTTTAAGTCCCTTTGGAGTGGATGCAGAGTTGCACCTCTTTTCTGCCTCCTGTAGGGATGGCCCTGCTGGCCTCAGCAAGCCGAGACAGGCTGATTCATGTGCTCAACGTGGAGGAAAATTACAAACTAGAGCAGACGTTGGACGACCATTCCTCAGCCATAACAGCTGTAAGGTTTGCTGGTAAGTTGCCCAACAATCTGCTCCAGCTGATCGTATTTCTGGGAGCCTTGCTCTTCCCAGAATGGATATCGGTTCAGGTGCGGAACCTCTATGCGCAGTTGCACAGATTACTTCACTTCTCCCTGTGTTCTTGCACAACTCCAGTTTCAGCTGCCTTGCAGAGGAGAAGTATCCAGGGCAGTGTTTTCCTGGGGTTGATAATGTTTTATTGTAAGCCACCCTGGTTATTGTCTTTGAAGAGTGGGGTGTACATCTAAATCAGTGGTTTTTTTGGCCATGCCCCACCTAAACATCTATAAAATCCTGATGCCCGCCTCTCCCCCCGTGAAATATAATTCTTATTATTCAAAAAGTGAATTCCTATTCACGTGGAGGAAGCCTATAAGGCCATTAACTTGGTCTAAACAAGCTTGGAAACAACAGATCTAAATAAATACAAGGGGATTCTTCTACAGATTTCACTTACCTACAGATTTCTTCTTCTCGCCTACAGGAAATGGAGAGATTCAAATGATCAGCTGTGGAGCCGACAAAAGCATCTATTTTCGCAGTGCACAAAAGGTGCTTACAATTCATTTACGGAACAAGCCACCAAGAGGTTTGGCGATGGCCACCAAATGCAGATGGCTTTCAAAAGAGGGTTGGATAAAACCACGAAGGAGAACAGCAACAGGGAGGGCTCTTGCCTTTGCAGGCTTCCCAGAGGCATCCGGTTGGCCGCCATGGAAGCAGGATCCTGAGCCAGAGGAGGGCCCTTTGGCCTCATTCGGAAGTGCTGCTCCCGTCTGAACTTGAGCAGCTTGTTTTCCTCTTCCAAAGACCCATTGACAAATAATAAAAGGGGGACCTTTCCCCTTTTGTATCCCGATAAAAGTTTATCTGATTCGTTCATGCTTAGGTGTGAGGCCACTGCAGACCTGCTGCGCTGCTGTTGGGGTAAAATTCCCACACCAGTTCAGATCTTAGTTGGGTCGGTTTCACTCCACAGGTGTCGGACGGAATTAACTTCATCAGAACTCACCACGTTGCTGAGAAAACGACCTTGTACGACATGGATATCGACATAACGCAGAAGTATGTTGCAGTGGCCTGTCAGGACAGAAATGTCAGGTAAACTGTTCCGCATTTTCCACCGCAGAATTTTAGGCATTCCACGCAGTCGAATGCTGGAAGAAAGTAAGCATATTCCTCCTCCTGACCGCCAGCCTCCCTCTTAGCCTGGCTGCACTTTTGTTGTTCTGCCTTGTTGCATATGTCCATCCTATCAACAGACTGTTAAGACTGTTGGTCTTTGAACCATAAAAGAATCAGGTCTGGCACGGTCACTGCGTGTGCTAGTGGCCATAAATCAACATAGTTGTGTGCATTCCTTCAAAGCGCATAGGCGCTCTAGCCCAGACACCAGAAAAGAAATAGATCATGGAAGCAATAAAGCTCAGACAAGTCATTACTCTTTACTTGTAGGTAATAAAATGTGTAAATGGCTCCTGCTACACTCAAAGTTCTGAGGCCTTGCTCTCTTCCGAGCTGTGAAATCTCTCTCCCCCTCTCTACATGTGGTCAGTTCAGGAGATAACGCAGACTGGAAAAACGGTTCGCTGTATTCTGTAGGAAACCACGTATGTCCAGAAAACGGTACCCTCAGAAAGTGTCCTTGGATAGTCTAAACAATCAGCACTTAGCTGCTGCTTCAATCTTCTTTCTGTTTCTGGAAATGAGTGAAAGACTCTCACTCACGCCAACATTGACTACCTCAAATCTCCCCATTTTGATTAGGTGCTTTTCTTGGGATACAGTTGTCCATAAGGGGATGAATAGGGAGAGAGCGTGGCTCAGTTGATGGGGCATGAGGCTCTTAATCCAAGGCTTGTGGGTTTGAGCCCCATGTTGGGCAAAATATTCCTGCATTGCCGGGGGTTGGACTAGATGGCCCTTGAGGTCCCTCCAAACTCTACATTTCTATGATTCTAAATCATCTCAAATCTCTTGACATTCTCTGTAACAGTCAGTGCTCTTTAGATGTATCACTGCCATTTCGTAAGCAGCCATTCCTCCAACAAGTGGTGGAGTTGGGCCACTTTGGTTTGACAGAACTTGATGTGGAGATAATAATAATAATAATAATAATAATAATAATAATAATAATAATAATAATAAT
>JAXCMG010000044.1:91053-112406 GCA_034642415.1 Podarcis siculus | reverse complement strand
ATAATAATAATAATAATAATAATAATAATAATAATAATAATAATAATTTATTTCTAACCCCACCACCAATCTAGCTGGGTTTCCCCAGCCACTCTGGGTGGCTTCCAACAGAAGATTAAAAATACATTAAAACATCAGACATTAAAAACTTCCTTAAACAAGGCTGCCTTCAGATGTCTTCTAAATGTCATATTATTGTTTATTTATATAGTTAAGCGCTCTGTTTGTGGAACTATTACTGCCAGAGTGTTTCTGATTTAAAGTATTATTTATTCAATTTATTCAATTTATTAATTGCGTGCTCTGTAAAGAGTCTCTAAGCGACTTGCAAAACTTTAGCTGTTTTGCTTTTGGATATCCATATTCACCTAAATCTGAGAGGGAAATTCTTTGGGAAGAGCCCAGGATTAAACATCTCAAGAATCACCAAACACCCGTGGCAGCTCTTGAGTCATGGACAGTTGAATTATTCATCTTCATCCTTTTATCATATGAGGACTTTAATCAACGGGATATTCTTACTCTTCTAAACAAAATATGAGAATTTCTTAATTATTTTGGCACTTTTTCTGAGAGTGTGTCTGGGCTTTCCCCTCCTATTAAGCCTCGGTTGCTTTTATTGAGGGCTCTGCTGGTTCTGTAAATTGGACCTGTATGAGTTGTAGTGGCTGGAAGGAGCCTGAGAGAGGAAATAGAGGAAGCTCCCGATTGGGGCCAATCACTGCAAGTACCACAGAGCAATTCCCTTACTGCTTGGCTAGAGCTGCAGATAGGAGCCAGAGCAACCAGGGAATTCATCCTCCTCGCTCATCCTCCAGCTCCAAGGCCCAGTTAGAGGCCAAGAGGGCAGTGGCTGTGGGTGAAGTGCTAGCCAGGAAGAGTAGCTCATGCTTTGCATGCACGGGGCTCCGGGTTCAAATCCAGGGTACAGCCCCACAATAGGAAAGGTGGTAAGTCCTCTCACCAGTCAGAAGCAGCACCCCATGGACTGGTAGTCTAGCTCTGTTTCATTTTGTGAAATGTTTGTTTCATTTTGATGAAATTGTTTCCCTGTGTATTTTAATTAGCTGACCAACTCCTTTAGATTAACTTTATGCTTGTAAACTGCCGTTTTGGCCAGTTTACGAGCATCTGTGCGCCCACAGATGCAGCACAGTCACGTCTAGGAAGCCCGAGGCGTTGACTCACGGACTGTGTGCGCTGAGAGTGCATTTAATTCCCAGAGAAAAGGACCAGTGTTTGCATAATGAACCTGTTACTCCACTGCTCTTTCAAAGGCTTTGGGCACAGGACACAAAGCCCAGTATCAAAGCGTAGCTCTTCAGTTGTGTCAAACCAACAAGCCTTGGCACACACCCAAATGTAACCTGACCTTCCTCCAGGGTATACAACACAGCCAGCGGGAAACAGAAGTGGTGCTACAAAGGCTCACAAGGCGACGACGGATCTCTTCTGAAGGTAACTGAGTTAATATGGGGAAAGTGCCTGTAGAAATCATCTTTCCCCCCCGGTGCAGCACCAGGGGCTCTTGCCTGCCCTTGGACCCAGGCCTCCTGGAATGTGGCCTAATATTCCTGTGGGCTATTGCTTCCCACTAAACGGTGTAAGGAATGCCCAGCATGCTTATTTTGTTGAACTGCAAATAAGTGGTTCGTTATTCAACTGACCACAATTAAAGAAAATCTGAAAGAGTGAAGCCTCTTTGTTTCCGATCCCTGTGCAGGTCCAGCTGGATCCTTCTGGAACATTCTTGGCCACCAGTTGCTCAGACAAGAGCATTTCCATTATCGACTTCCACTCGGGGGAGTGTGTTGCCAAAATGTTTGGACACTCAGGTTTGTTTTGCTGTGGTGCTGTTGCTGTTGCTGCTTTTTTTGGTTTGGTTATTTTGCAAGCGCATATCTAGTACATAAGGGACACAGGTGGCGCTGTGGGTTAAATCACAGAGCTTAGGACTTGCTGATCAGGAGGTCGGCAGTTCGAATCCCCGCGATGGGGTGAGCTTCCATTGCTCGGTCCCTGCTCCTGCCCACCTGGCAGTTCGAAAGCACGTCAAAGTGCAAGTAGATAAATAGGTACTGCTCCGGTGGGAAGGTAAACGGCGTCTCCGTGCGCTGCTCTGGTTTCGCCGGAAGCGGCTTAGTCCTGCTGGCCACATGACCCGGAAGCTGTACGCCGGCTCCCTCGGCCAATAAAGCGAGATGAGCGCCGCAACCCCAGAGTCGGTCACGACTGAACCTAATGGTCAGGGGTCCCTTTACCTTTTCGCTAGTACATGGTACAGCCTACCCCAGCCTGGTTCCCTCTGCCTGTTTCGGATCCCATTAGCCCCAGACACTACAGTCTGTTTCTTATAAATTGTCGTGATAACTGATTCAACCAAACAACCAATGCATCTTTATCTTGCAGAAGTTGTTACAGGGATGAAATTCACCTTTGACTGCAAACATTTGATCACCGTCTCGGGAGACAGGTGGGCAACTTGAACTGCGAAAGATGCTTGCGTGAATTAGAAATTTGTTGGCCTGAAAGTGGGATCATTTAGTGTGTGTTTGTTGCTCGATTAGCTTTAAGGGAAGAGGACGTCTGGATAGGGTTCCCAGATGTGTGTGGCCTTTTCAGATATAGGCAGGAGAGAACAGGAAACACACCAGGGATGTGGAACGGTTCAGGCCACTGATTCGGCCCTCTTCCCTTTCTCCAGCTGCATCTTCATATGGCACCTGAGTCCTGAAATTACCACCTGCATGAAGCAGCATCTGATGGACCTGGATCAAGTCCAGCAGCAGAGGAAAGCCAGGGAGCCCGTGTGGCCTCATCAGGTCAGGTACTGGAACAGCTGCGGTCTTGGGGAGACCGGGGTGACTCTGTCGCTCTTGAGCCCTGAAATTGATCCCTCTGACTCTTCCTTTCCTCCAGGAGGGAGCCCTACATTGCTCTGCCAAGCGAAAGGTCTCCCTGTGGGGCTGAGCGCCTGACTGACTATGACACGGAGGAGGAGAGGGAAGAGGACGACGCTGCTCTTCTGACGCCCCCCCAAGCTGTCCTTGATACAGGTATGGAGGCACAAGGTACTGTATTTTTCGCTCCATAGGGTGCATCAGACCATAGGGCGCACCTAATTTTTTGGGGGGGGGGAATTATCCCCCCACCCAGGTCCAGGAGCGGTGGCAAGATTGCGTGCAACCTCGCCGCCGCTCCCGGAGCTTGCGGGGCTGGGGGCTGGGGGTGGGGAAGCCCGAGCTTCCCCCGACCCCAGCCCCCAGAGCAGGCAGCTATCTGCAAGCCTTGCGAGTGCAGCGGGAGTTGGCGCAGCGCTTGCCGGGCTTCAGGCTTCAGGCTGCTGTTCGCAAGCCTTTGGAGCGCTCCGAAGGCTTGCGGATAGCTGCCTGAAGCCTGCATTCGCTCCATAGGACGCACACACATTTCCCCTTCATTTTTGGAGGGGGGAAAGTGTGTCCTATAGAGTGAAAAATACGGTACTTCCCAAGGCAGCTGGAAGGGAGTGTGCCCAGGGGGTGCGTGGGATTTAGCGAGAAGCCACAGAAAACCCATCAAACTTCAGGACAGGCCCAGCTGGAGACCCTGGTGACAGTGGTTTTGTAAAGGCCTTTTTGTCCCCTCTGCCTCCCCCGCCTCCTATAAAATTTCTGGTAATGTTTTGTTGGGGTGCAAAGCTTGGTGGGGGAGGACCTCGGAACACAAGAAGAGACTGGCTGGATCAGGTATTCAGAAGCATTGCTGAGAATCTGTACAGTGGTACCTCTGGATGCGAACGGGATCCATTCCGGAGCCTCATTCGCATCCTGAAGCGAACGCAACCCACGTCTGTGGGTCGCGATTTGCCGCTTCCGCGCATGCGCGTGAGATCATTTTGAGCGTATTCACAAACAGCGAAACCCGGAAGTAATGTGCTCCGTTACTTCAGGGTCACCACAGAGCGTAACCTGAAAACGCTCAACCTGAAGCATGTTTAACCCGAGGTATGACTGTACTCTGCTTTACTTTGAAAAGCAAAACTCCTCTTATTTCTACTTGCTCTGGTTTCTGAGAGTTGGTAGATAAAGTTTCCACGGGACCCAATTCTGCTTTTCAGTCTTTTCTCGATTGCTCTGTGTTAAATGCAAAGGGGGTGTTTCTTGTTCCTATATGTGCCGTGTATGAAGAGTTTTACCTCTGCTTTCACATTGCTCACCCCAATCTCCCTCCCCTGTTGCTCTCTCCAGCTCCTGCATGCGTCCTCACCAATGGCAAACTACCCATGTGGGCAAAAAGGCTGGTATGTAATGTGCTCTTACAAAAAAGGTATTTCTTAATGTATGGATTTAATTCAGCCATTGCCAACCTTCCGCGTATTTTGGACTACAACTCCCATCAGCCCTGGCTGACACAGCTGACTGGGGCTGATGGGAGTTGTAATCCAAAGCAGCTGGAGGGCATTATGAGGCGGAGAATCCCAGTAACCAACGTTCTTCCTGTTGTAATTAATTTCCTATATCTTGCCCCCAGGGCATCCAACAACCAAGGTGCAGCATTAAAAAGAAACATAAAATCACAAAAGTACAGCATTACATTAAACAATACAAATGGTGTCGCTCGTATTACGCTCCAAAGGTCTGTCGGAACAACCAGGTCTTCAGTTGCCATCTGCTAACGGGGAGGACCATCTGACCTCAGGAGGGAGGGACTTCCATAGCTGGAGTGCCACCACTGAGAAGGCCTTGTCTCGTGTGACGTGCATCAGCACCAAAATCAAGTCACGTTCCCTGAGGGTGCCAAAAACCTGGCCTCTCCTGCAGATCTCCAAACAAGTGTTGGCTGATGCTGCAGAAAGTGCTCCTTTGGTCCTGAGCCAGGGCATGGGAGATAATCATGAATTAGGTGTTGTTAGCAGGGGTGGGTTTGTTCCACTCCTTGGGCCTTGGCTGCAGATCAGGGTGAAGGAGGATGTCAGGTGTGGATGACCCACAAAGCCAAACCTTGGCTTCGCTTTTGTGCCGTGCCAGCCTGAAAAAGCTCCCATCCCCTCCGTCCTCCGGAGCCGTGGTGTGGCTTAGCGTGATGTCCAAATGGGGCCACTGCCTACGACTTAACCCATGGTTAAGAGACGAAGGGTTCTCTCTCTCCATCCGGGTTAGCCTGAACTGCAGTTATTTTTGCACTCTTAACCACAGGCAGCAGAAACTGCTGCTCCAAAAATGAAAGGCGCTCCAGTCCTCCAGCTTTGACAGCTAAGCAGTTGTGTTGTTGGTGCACTTTTGCTTGGATAGGATGAAAACAAGAACCACTCTTGCTGGGTCCTGCAGATAAGCAAATGGTCCTCTTCAATGTGTTGATAATCAAATGGGGGGGGGCTTCGACTGTGATCTGTGGGTCTCCAAATGTTCTGCAAATCGAGGCAAAGGAGGCAAGTGAAGTATCTGAACCAGGCAGAGGGCCTTCTCAGTAGTGGCGCCTGCCCTGTGGAACACCCACCCATCAGATGTCAAGGAAATAAACAACTATCCAACTTTTAGAAGACATCTGAAGGCAGCCCTGTTTAGGGAAGTTTTTAAAGTTCAATGTTTCATCATGTTTTTAATATTCTGTTGGGGGCTGCCCAGAGTGGCTTGGGAGGCCTGGCCAGATGGGCGGGGTAGAAATCATAAATTATTATTATTAATTATTATTATTGTAGGTTAGGGGTTGGTTACAAAACACCAACTGCTAGCCATCAACCCATCCATGATTAGTTCTCTGACTTGGTGATTTTTATCCCAACCACATGAGTGGCATGAAGACACACACACACTTCCTCTCAACTTTCCTCTCTCTAGCTTGGAGAGGCAGATAATGCGGACACCGCCGCCTTCAACTCCAGGGTGAGTTATCAGCCGCAAGGCCGATGGGCAGAACGTGCCGCCAAAGAGCCCATTAAGACCATGCTGGATGCGGACCTGAATTACTTCACCCCAATTAAAAACAGCAGCCTGCATGACAGCGAGCTGGAACCGCAGAATCTGAATCGGCTGCTCTCAGAGGTGAGAAAAGTTTCCTTGGTACAAGGGGCTTAACTGAGGTCGACTTTGCTGTCCACCTGCACCCCCACACCCTCCATCTGAAATACAGACCCCATGTCCTTTGAGTCCGGGGACAGAAGGCCAGGGACAAGCCTTGGAATGCTGTACTGTTTTTAACACTTGATTGGGAGCCGCCCAGAGTGGCTGGGGAAACTCATCCAGATGGGCCGGGTATGTATGTATGTATGTATGTATGTATGAATAAATAAATAAATAAATAAAATTATTATTATTATTGGAACTAATTTTCAGGGGTGGTACTTATCCCTGGAGCATGCTATGTGTGTGCCTTTCCGTGTGGCTAGAGTTCCTCTCCTTTCACCAATGAGCCCCCATCCACCTGGGAAGCAGGGAGAAATATTTCCCTTTTGGGCTGTGCTTTGGATGTGCTTCCATGGCTCTTGCTTATTCCGGGCAGGGCTTGCGCCAGGAGGCTTGTGGCTTTTTGCAGCAGAACCTGCATCTGCTCCCCAGCTTTTAACAGTGCGCAAACCAACCAATCAAGGCAGGTGCTCTCTTACAAAACCTGATTATCGGAGGGTGCGGCTGCCTTGGGTTTCTCAAGGGGGCAAGGAGATTTTCCAGTTAGCCTTTGTGATTTATTTATTTTTTTTAGTTTGATTGAACCTGGAGTCGATCCATCGATGAGAGCTTTCGTGCTCCTTTAAACTTATTTTGGAACCACTCTGCAGCCCTTGGATATTCCGGCTCCAGAACATTTCTTGCTTCCATCTTTTCTGCTGTCTTTGAATCCTCTTAAAATGTTGGAAGGGAGAGTCACGGGGACTAATTCCCTTTTTGGTTTTTCCTCCAGGCCAAGGACTACCCCAGCAACATCATTGAAGATTTCCAGCAGTCAGATCTGTCCTCTGATGATGAGGCGAAAGAAGAGCTTGAAATCAGTGGGGACAGCCTGTGCCCCGAACAGACGGGCAGCAAGACCCCGGAGGGCGAAAGGTCAGTCCTCGCTTGGAGACCCTGGCCTGGGAGGAACTGCCCTTGAAGCCTGCAGGCTTACCGTCGAGTAAATGCGCTTAGGGTAGAGCTGCAGGACTTACAGAGGGGGAGAGCCTGATGTGGTTTGGATTTGGCTGGAGACATCTCAAGGGCACGCCCCGTTCTGGGGCCCTCTGCCCTTGAAGTTTTGAAAGAAGCTTGAACTGATGGATAGACGCTTTTCTCTCCACCCCCCAAGAATCACGGGCACTTTTTACCTTTCTTTAAAGGAGCTATTTGAAGGAGCTGCTCCTTCAGCCGGCGTTCCAGAAGGAAGCGGCACATACCAAGGAGAAGCTGCCAGACAAAATCTACTCTGCGACTTCCTTGGATTCAGAGGCCTCTGCTTTCAGCCACCAGCAAGAAGGTAGCCTGAAAGACGATTCCTGCTCACATGTGGGGTATTTTTTTGGTGCCTGAGCTGCAGAAGGACTCTCCCCTCTCAGCTGGCCATTGTGCCCCCACCCCTGCCCAGTTAGTGCCAGTTTCCAGGGCCCAGTGAAGCAGGAAGACCTGGCCCTTGAACCCCCAAGGGCATGTGAGGGGGGAGCTGTCTGCTGTGCCCAAGAAGAGGTGATGGGGATGCAGCCTGCCTCGGCCTCTGTCCGCACCCTACACATTGGGCTGGTAGAGGGGGCAGCGGGAAGGGAATCTGCAGTCACGGTTGTCACAGCCCTCCCCCAAAAAGGATCCTGCATAAAAGGCAGCAAGTGACGAAAAAGGGACTTACAGCCGCAGGATGAGACCTTCCCCCATCCTCTGTAAGTCAGCTGTAGGGAATGAGGTGTGCGGTTGCAGGAAAGGGAGAGTCAGGGAAAGGAGAAGCAGCATGGAATTGTAGAGTGGGAAGGGACCATGAGGGTCATCTAGTCCAACCCCCAGCCGTGCAGGAATCTTTTGCCCAATGTGAGTCTCGAACCCGCAGCCCTGAGTTTAAGCGTCTCGTGCTCTGCGGACGGAGCCATCCCAAGTTCATTCCTGTGCCAGATGATCCAGGAGATTTGGCTGGGAGAAGAAGCCAGAATGGCTTTGTAGGCTGCAGACTGAGCTCTCCTCTGAGCTTTCTCTTCCTTTCCTTCCCCCCGGCTCTGGCTTTGTACAACGTGCCAATCGGACGCTCTAGTTTCGGAGGCAGAAACGGAAATGACCGACGTGGAGGAGAACTTCCAGCAGACCAGCTCTTTGCCCCAAACCCCCGAGCAAGAGAAATACCTCCGGAATCACTTTGAGACGCTGGCTGATGCCCAGGCGGAAGGTAAGGCTGGAGCTGCGGCACTGAGCCGAATGTTGATATTTTCACCCCCTCCCATTGCGAGAATCTCCTGATATGGTGTTTTGAGAAAGGAGGAGGCGGAAAATGCTCTTCGCTTCTTCCGCTCCTGACTGACTGCCTGTCTCTGTGTGCTATCTATGTAGTGATTAGATGGCTGAGTGGGAGCTGTAACTCTCATGCAAACCAGTAGTTAATTTGTGGTAGCTATTAGAAATAAAAGAAGTTATACTGCACAGCAAGATTCCTGCTGAGTCTGGTGCTCACAATGCAGTTGTGAGTCCAGTGCACTGAGACCTACTTTCCAGGATTGGAAGGTCTCTGGAAGTGCTCCAGTCACCTAGCCCAGTTGGGGCAGAACCAGTTATTGAGCCCAGTCACTGACACTGGTTTCAAGGTGTACTGATACCGAACGGCACAGCGGCTGTGCTCTTCCCATAAGCAAGAACCCCTTGCCTAATAGGCACAGCCGGAGGTGCATAGGGCAATTTCTCAGGGTCTGTTCTTTTGATTCACTGACTAAGTAACAAACCCCTTGGCAGGCCATTGGCACTTTGACGGTGGATTAGAGGTCATTTGCCTTGGGTGTGTTTGTCAGTATTCACTTTTCAGCTGCTGTTTGTTGGTGATATTATTAGCTGTGTTTACCTTTTCCTCCAAGGAGCTGAAGGTGGGGTGCATGGTTCTCCCTCTCCTCATTTCATCCCCACAAGAACCCTGTGAGGTAGGCTAGGCTGAGAGGCAGTGACTGGTCCAAGGACACCCAGTGAGCTTCATGGCCGGGTGGGGATTTGAACCCTGGTCTCCCAGGTCCTAGTCCGCACTGGCTGTGTCAAGAACTTGGAAAAAGCTCCCTCTTGCTCTCCCCTTTTTTGATGCAGAAAAGTTTGATGGCTGCCTAAAGGACCTGAAGGCGCCCGAGGAAGAGGAGGAGGCGGCCTTGTTCCAGAACCCTCGCCTGAGCATATCTACCCGTTTTCTCACCAGCTGCCAAAAAAATAGCAGGTGGGCAGATATATATCTATATTTTCAACCCTCCATTCATGAAAGAACCATCTGAACGGCTGTGTTCCTTTCACACAGGTTTGCAGCTCCCTTTCTTCCGAGGCTCCGTCAGCACTCTCAGGCCGCTGCCGCTGCAGACCAGCTGGCGGAGGAGAGTCTCCTGTCGGGCGAGCACAAGAAACCAGAGGCAAGTTGGCCGCCTGAGTCGAGGGTGAGCCGCTGGGCTCAGCTGTTCCCTTATGCATCTTGGCAGACATCTTGTCTCCCAGCC
The DNA here is from genome assembly GCA_034642415.1 of Podarcis siculus. NCBI lineage: Eukaryota > Metazoa > Chordata > Lepidosauria > Squamata > Lacertidae > Podarcis > Podarcis siculus. The sequence continues at coordinate 102,805 of JAXCMG010000044.1, read as the reverse complement.
CTTCTGTGAAGTTTGGGTGCAGCCACGACGCAGTGGCAGCGGAACAGGGGCTCTGCAGGCAGAAGGGAATTTCCAGTTAGAAGATCTCTGGTAGCCACAGTGGAAAATAATAATAATAATATAATAATAATTTATTATTTATACCCCGCCCATCTGGCTGGGTTTCCCCAGCCACTCTGGGCGGCTTTCAACAGAAGATTAAAAATACATTAAAAACATCAGTCATTAAAAACTTCCCTAAACAGGGCTGCCTTTAGATTTTTTTAAACAGGTAGTTGTTTATTTCCTTCACATCTGATGGGAGGGTGTTCCACAGAGCGGGCGCCACCACCGAGAAGGCCCTCTGCCTGGTTCCCTGTAACTTGGCTTCTCACAGGGAGGGAACCGCCAGAAGGCCCTCGAAGGTGGATCTCAGTGTCTGGGCTGAACAATGGGGGTGGAGACGCTCCTTCAGGCAGGGACATAAGGGGGGGCAAGGGGGTGGTCCGCCCCAGGTGCCACCCTGGAGGTGTGTGACAAGATGGCTCGCTGCCTCCCCCATCTGTAGAGCGGCCGAGGGTACAGGCACCAAGTGCACGGCAGCCCATACGGACAGCGCTTGAGTGGCAGCCCGTACGGTTTGCCCCGCCCCCGGTGCCCCACACCAGGTGACTTAGAGGCTTCCTCCGCCACTGCCTTCAGGTATACTGGACCGAGGCCATTTAGGGTTTCAAGGTCAGCACCAACACTTTGAATTGTGCTCGGAAACGTCCTGGGAGCCAATGTAGGTCTTTCAGGACCGGTGTTATGTGGTCTTGGAAAAGACCCTACAAGGCTGTCGTCTAGACCAGGGATGTCAACACGTTGATTGCAATCTACTGATCGATCTCTGCGAGCTTTTGGTAGATCGCAGTCGATTGCTGGCCCCCTTCTGGCCCCAGCCCCTCTCCCTGCGCCGGCCTCTATTGTTACAGAAGGGAAGCCGGAGTTTAGAAACAGAGGCTGTTATCTGGCCAGCGATCGTAAGGTCAGTGGCTGCTTCTGTTCCTCCCTCCCTCAGAACTCAGAAGAGCTGCAAAAAATCCCTAAGCCCCCCCCCCCCAAATGGGGCACATTCCCTCCTCCAAAAAAGCTCCACAACTTTGATCTGAACCCCTAAAAAACGGGGGTCGATCACTGCCAGATTTTAAGTCTCCCTGGTCTAGACAAATTGATCTCCTCAAAGGCAGCTTCATGTGCACAGTTCAGAAAAGTAAATAAGGCTTTTCTTTGATCCTTCCACATTTGCAAACATAAATGACTTGAAAGCAGTTTAACTGGAACGTAACCCCCGCATAAACTGGGAGTTGCTCGTAACCGTTTAGTGTGTGTGAAATTCCCAGTGCATTCCTTGTTATACCAATGCAGCTGCGCTGGCTGCGGCTGATGGGACTTGTAGTCTGGAAGCTCCAGAGGGCACCAGATTGGCAAATGCTGCGCTGGCACCTCTATAGCCTGCCGAAATGCCCAAACTCTCCGGCCTCAGAGTCGATGCATGTGAAACGGTGGCTAGGTATTTTGCAGGCAAGGAAGGGACCGAGACCTTGGGTTTGGGGCATCTGCAATGCTTTAAAACTTGCAGCCCGGGGATTTGGTTTCTAACAGTCTATGATGTAACTGCTTTAGAAACTTTCTGAAGAAGCCAGCTGTGAGCTGAAGGAAAGGCTTGATGCCAGAGCGTTCATCGCCTCAGGTAGGAAACTTTCTGGAATGTAGCGTTTTCAGCAGGTTTGTCATGTTGCAGAGGCGGAAATTATTACCGTTCCCTTTTGTGGAATAACATTGGCTGCTTCAGGGTGTGGATTTGACTCTGTCGCTGTGTGGGATGGGTTTCCAGAAATGCCAGGTGATGCAATCAGTTCTCGTTCTTCTGATACCTTTGGAAACTGAAGAATGCTGTTGGGTGTGTTCCCCTCTTCCCCTTCTGGGAAGGCTCCAAATGTCGAAATCTCTCTTCCTGCCCCCCTCCCTATGTTCTTAGAATCACAGGTCCTGGTCAAAAACTTTGAAGTAAACCTGCAGCCTTTGTGCACCAAGTTTCAAGAGACTTTGCAGCTTTACGATAAGGTAAGAGATAGGAAAAGGCAGCAACATCATAACTTTTTCAAAAAATTCTTCTCCATCTACATATTTCGGGGGGGGGGGTCATCAGATGTCCTGTCAGATGTCTAGGAGATGGTTTATATAGGGCTGTGGGGTGCTATTGTGGCGGTGTGGGTCCCTGGCATCCTTGTCCCAGCCCAGTTTCAGTCACGGGTGCGAATCCTGGGTGTGAAAGCGTTCGTCCTTTTGCTGTGCAGGTGACATCCTGCAGCGAATCCACGGAGGAGGAGCTTCTCCACGTAAAGAACCGGCTGGTCAGCACTTTCTCCTGGATGAAACGGGAGCTGGACTCCCGAGCGATCAAGAACAGCGCAGACGCGGCAACAGCCACAGACAGCCCGTCGCCCTGGCAGAAGTGCCTTCAGGACAGCGAGACCCGCTCTCTCCTGAAGCATTACTCCGACTCGCTGCTGGACATGGTCCAGAAGAAGCTGGAGGAAACCCACAAGGCGGACGTCGCCTGAATCCCCCCGGGCAAGGGATACGTCTGCCCCGCCCCTAAAACAAACTTTATTGCGGCGCTGAGCTCAAGAGAACGTGCCCATTAACTTCCGTGTGACTCCTGAGGAGTTAACAGCAGTCAAGAAGGGAACAGATTAGCGTTTATAACTCTAGTTTATAACTCTAGTCTCTATTGCCTGTGCATCCACACACACACCCATTTTCCCCCTGGAAGCAAATACTGACGTTTGTTGTTTTTTTAGCTTTCCCCAGAGACCTCTTACGAAAAACATTCTTTATAAGAATGTTTGCAACAGCGGTTCTTAAAAGTTTGCTATTTTTTTCTTGGTTTTGAGAATTAATAAAATTGCATTAGAATTTGAAAAGTGTGTGTGTGTGTGTGTGTGTGTGTGTCTGGATTGGGTGGGACCCATTGCTGAGTGCGCAGACTTCCTCTCATCCCCCTTCATGCTTCCCAGATCTGCTCCCAGCCCTCTAGAAGAGATTTATGGGGGCACATAGAGAGCTGCGGGGGGGGGGGGGGGGGGGGGGGGGGAAGGAAGGTGAAGTCCCATTGCACAAGCAGGAGTCATATCCTGCTTATGGGCTTTATGTGAGTGTGTGGTTCTGCACACGGAAGGGGCTGTATCTCAACGGTGGAGCATTGCAGAGCCAGCTTCAGGCTGGTCTGGGAACTCTCTTTGAAACCCTGGAGAGCTTTGGCCAGTTAGTGTCAGTTAGTGACTTGGTAGAAAAAAGACCGTCACAGAACCGAGAAATTGCACAAAGCAAATGAAATACCGTGAAAATCCCTGAAACGAGAAGTAATAGACTAGAAATATTACCTTGTGGAAATAAACTAAATAGTAAAAATCAAAAAGTTTAAGGAAAAAATTAGAAAAACCTAAAATTGAACAAAGCCTTAACGGGATGCCGGCTACAAACCTCGTTTCACTGAACTATTATAATACTTCAGAATTTTGGGGAGTTCTACCCCCCCTTTTTTTTTGAATTTTGGTCATTTAAGGTTTATGATTTTTCTATTTCCTTCTGAGGAAACTGAATAGTTCAGTGAAACGAGGTTTTGATTTTACTATTTAGTTTATTTCCATAAGATATTTTCACGGTACTTGCTTTGTGCAATGGTCTGACTTGGTAGCTTTCGACATTCCTAGCGGCTGACTAGGACTGGGCTTGGGGGGGGGCGGTATGATCCTATGCTTCCTACCATGAAAAGAGAGATTGAGACTAGACAGATCTTTGGTGCGCTGCAGGAGGGCCCTTCCATGTTCCTAAGACCTACTGTTGAGAGCAAAACATTTATTTCTTTTATTTATTTCCGTTATCTCTTAAAAACATATGAAAGCAGCTGTCAGGGGTTCAGGAGCAGAAGGGACGGATGGGGAGGAATCGGAGGGAGAAGTTAGCGACGATAGCCGACCGAGGTCCCTAAGTCTCTCTAGCGAATCGGAGGATTCGCAGAAAGGGGCTCCCGTGGGCAGAGCTGGGGGGTTGCCAAGAGGAACACCCCAGGAAGGAGGGACCAGAGGGGATTCAGAGAGCAGCAGCTGGAAATCCGGACCAGCTTCCCCACCAGAAAGCAGCAGCTGGAAATCGGGACCAGCTTCTCCACCGGAGAGCGGTAGGGGGGAGGAGTTCCAGGCATCGGCGCCAGGCAGCTCTCCGACAGCGGAAGGACATGAGTCAGGGCTAGCCACGCCTGCGTCAGAGAGCGAGGAAACGGTAGAAAGGAGGGTCGGAGACAGCGCGCGCGCGCCAAGTTCAAATGTACAAGAGGGAGGCGCAATGAGCAGCCCGGAAAGGGAGCCAGGTCCTAAAGCCCGCCGAAGGGAAGGGGAGGAGTCCGAAGGGTCCGCATCCGAAGCCTCCAGGAAGGAAGGAACCCCGGGGGGTGGTAGGACCCAGAGGCGAAAGGAGAGACGCAAGAGGTGGAGTAAGGCTAGAGTCTTAAACTGGTGTACAGGGGGCGGAGACTCAGATGGGACTTCGCCGATCTAGGGAATAGACGTAGAGACGCACGCTAGGATTTGGAAATGGAAACTATACTTCAATAAAGACTTTATACCGTTCTACCGGCTAGCGTTGGTCCTTTGTGAGCGGGACCTAGAGGCAGTCTCTGACAGCAGCTTACAACAAACATACATAAATCTATACAGTAAAGAAGTATTAAAAATTAAGATCGGATATCAATTCACTATTGAGGTACAATGTATTCTCAACTGCCTGCATAAGCCTATGGTGGGGAAAAAATTTTCAGCAAGCATTTAAAAGTCAAAACAGAAGGCTCCTGCTGAATCTCTAGTGGCAGAGAGTTCCACAGGACTGGGCCAACGACACGGAAGTCTCAGTTCCTTCTTGTTGTCAAATGAGCCTCGCCAACTCAGGGAAATGACCAGTTATGGTATTGCAAACAATCTCTGTGATTGAGCTGGGATATAAGGGTTCAAGCAATTCCCCCAGTTAGGCTCGACCAAAGTTGTTCAGCACTTTGTAAATTAATACAAGGCTCTTGAACCTAACTCGGTAGCAGATGGAAATATGGAATAGTTATGGAATAAATACGGAAATGGTAGGTGCGAGGGACGGGATGGAATCTCCTGGAAGATGGCCGGGCTGTCTTGTCTGGAACCCTGATCAGGAGCACTTCCCACAGCAACTTTCTGCAGCAGCTCCCAGTTAGCGATACAGTCAAGGTAAGACCTCGGTTGAACTCTCCGGCATGGTTTGTTAATCAAAACCCGAGAGAGAGAGAGAGAGAGAGAGAGAGAGAGAGAGTCGGCTGCATAAAATCAAACTGCTCAGAAAGCTGTCCATGGAAACAGGTTTATTCAAATCTGAGCGAGACATGGAAATGGGGCTCTGTTTGAAAGGAGAGATTTGTTTGCTTGCGAGCATCCAGGACAAGTGCTGGAAAAACCCACCGGGAACAGACTGCCCAAACAACCCCACGCCCAGGCTTGCTCACAAAGGGGGCCTTTTCGGTGGTGGCAGGAAGGCATTTCTCTCTTTAAATAAATAAATATATATATATATATATAAAATTTCAACATAACAAATTATCAAAAGCATATCATCTTCATCCCCCTCCCCATTTTTTCCTTCCCCCTCCCCAAGAAAAACCCTCCCACCCCACCCCAAGACTTCCCTCAGCTCCTCTTTCTGGTTTTTCAACACATATTATTCTCTGCATATTATAAAATTGTAAAGACCCTTATCTATCTATTACGTTCACAATAATAAGTTTGTGCATGTTTATTCAAAACCTGCCAAGGAGTCCAATTCATTTTGTTGGTTTTTTAAAGTAATTTGTAAAAAATTCCCATTCTTCTTTAAAGCCACCGTTGTCCTTGTCTCGCAGTTTGTATGTCAGTTCCGCCAGTTCCGCATGATCCATCCATTTCCCCTGCCACTGTTCTTTTGTCGGGATTTCCTCGTTCTTCCATCCTTGTGCTATTAGGACTCTTGCCGCCGTTGTCGCAGACATCAATATATTTCTGAATTGCCTTGGCAGGTCTTTTCCTGCAATCCCTAACGGAAGGCATTTATCATACCCAGCCTTTGCCAACCTGGTTCATTGCAGGAAATCAGAGCTTGAACATCCTGTATGGCAGAACCCACCATTCTCTCATGGGCTTCACTGTTGAACTGTTCCAACTGTTGTGTGTATGTCCTAAACTCTAGTTTATCACATAGTTAGTTATTCTTACAGCTCCTTGTTTCCCTAATAACTTGTCTATTTTGCAAAAATAAATTCCTTTCATGGTGTAGCACTGCTCTGGCCAGCACTCTGATCCCATTACAGTGGTACTTCAGGTTACAGACGCTTCAGGTTACAGACTCCACTAACCCAGAAATAGTACCTCGGGTTAAGAACTTTGCTCCAGGATGAGAACAGAAATTGCGTGGTGGCGGCACGGCAACAGCAGGAGGCCCCATTAGCTAAAGTGGTACCTCAGGTTAAGAACAGTTTCAGGTTAAGAATGGACCTCCAGAATGAATTAAGTTCTTAACCGAGGTACCACTGTATATCTGTCCCGATTGCAATGTTACAAGATACTAGAAGTGCTGGCTAGTTAACCTTTTAGCTTGCTCTGAGTAGTATTAGTATCTTCTGCTAGTGGTCCTCATCCAGTTGCAAGCGTTGGTTAAAGAACAGTCTTACATTGGGTCAGGTCATGGATCCATCTAGTCAAATGCTGCCTGCCTTGACAGCAGTAGACCTCCAGCATTATGGGTATAGATTTATTCTGTGAACCGCCCTGAGACCCCCAGGTATGGGGCGGTATATAAATTTGATTAATAATAATGATAGTAGTGGCACACTCCTCAGAACACACCGGTGACGGGCAAAGATCTAACAGTGGTGTGTTGCGCTAGTGTGCAAAGGTTACTTTTTTAAAAACCTGCCCAATTTTCCCCGGTCATTAAATTCCAGGCCAACTGATGCTGTTTTGGTGGTGAACAGGTTGGCCTTTTTTCAACGTCCAGTTTGACGCGCGTGCGTGAGCGTTGCTGCCGTCGAGTATCGGGTGAATCGCCCGTTTCCTGCAGCTGCCCTGTTCAAAGAGACAAGCCGGCTAACCGTCCTCGACTCTTCCCTCTATAGCGAAGTGCAGAATTTGCATAGAGAGGATGGAGATCTCTTGTTGCCTTTGCAGTTAGGAGCACAAAGTATGCAAAGGAGCTGGAATTCGGTTCGCATTCAGAACGCGCGCACACACACACACCTGCCCCGCAACACTAATTCAAGTCGCGAGATATCCAGTGTCGCTCCTGTAAACAGCCCAGGCTCTTTCGCACTTGTCTCCAGAATCACAACCTTTGCTGGACTTCGGCAGAGATTTTGGATTCGACTTGGCAGCAGACGAGAAGGTGAGTGGTTTGACTTCTGGGTGCCTGTTCCTGCTTTTGCTGGAAGGTAGCTGGGTGTTTGGATGAGAAACTGGGGTTGTAGCCTCTGATCTGGAAAGGAAGCAAAGCAGGAGAGAATCTTCTTGTTGTTGTTGAGTCGTTTAGTGGTGTCCGCCTCTTCGTGACCCCCTGGATCAGAGCACTCCAGGCCCTCCTGCCTTCCACTGCCTCCCGCAGTTTGGTCAAACTCATGCTGGTAGCTTCGAGAACACTGTCCCACCATCTCGTCCTCTGTCGTCCCCTTCTCCTTGTGCCCTCCATCTTTCCCAACATCAGGGTCTTTTCCAGGGAGTCTTCTCTCCTCATGAGGTGGCCAAAGTCTTGGAGCCTCAGCTTCAGGATCTGTCCTTCCAGTGAGCACTCAGGGCTGATTTCCTTCAGAATGGAGAGGTTGGATCTTCTTGCAGTCCATGGGACTCTCAAGAGTCTCCTCCAGCACCAGAATTCAAAAGCATCCATTCTTCGGCAATCAGCCTTCTTTATGGTCCAGCTCTCATTTCCATACATCACTACTGGGAAAACCATAGCTTTTACTATACGGACCTTTGTTGGCAAGGTGATGTCTCTGCTTTTTAAGATGCTGTCTAAGTTTGTTATTGCTCTTCTCCCAAGAAGCAGGCGTCTTTTAATTTCGTGACTGCTGTCAAAGTGCCAAAGTACCGCCGGGGAATCGCAAGCCCACGGTTGCGCCAGCCATGCCTAAATCTTTCCTGGTCAAGCGGCGAGTCTCGACGCGACTGGCCTCCCGGGATTGGGGAGAGCTCTCTGACCAACTTCGTGGAGACTTGTACATCCCAGGTAGGTGTGCTAAAATTTTCTTGCATTGCCTTCAACATGAAAGTAGAAAAGAAAAGAAAAAGACCTAAGGAGAGAGAAAGCTGAAGAGGCGAAAGAGGGAAGAAAAGATTAAAGAAAGATACTTGGAGAAGGGTGGTTGGTTTTGGTTCTTCCCAGGGCCAGACTGAGGTTTTATGTGGCCCTCAGCTCCTGAAGGTAATGGGGCCCTTGCTATGTCCAGCTGTCCTTTGCCAAGAACAAATGGTCCCTGTTTTTTGTGTTGAATATATGATATATGGCAATTTCTGGTCCTAATAGGTATCTAAAGCCTTCTGCACATCACAAAATATGTTTTTATCAAAGTAATTGTTGAATTGAAATACAATTAAGAAGAAGTATATTAATAGTGAAAGAATTATTAAGCTCTAACTTAAAATGAGTTTTTATTCATAACAAACTGAATAATGCAAACACATTGGCATTTGGCAATAACAAAAGTTCCTTGAGAAACACAATTTATAAAGACTCATAATCTAGTCTCTAGAAACTTGCTAGAACATAATAATAATAATAATAATAATAATAATAATAACAACAACAACTTTTATTTATACCCCGCCCTCCCCAGCCAAGACCAACATGAAATAAAAATAGGTGTAAATATATGATGCAAACTACTAATAATGATAAATAGCAGAATATTGGCACCCTATATATAGAAAGGAGCAAACCAGGGATATTTTAGGGAGCAGGCTAGCAGGCAGGGGCCCATGACTTACATCCTAGGAGCCTAGGATTTCTTTTTTACCTTATATTTTGGAAATGTACATCCAGTTTTCCCCCCCCCTTTAATAGTTTGGGGGGCCCCAAGAGAGTGGGGCCCTGAGCTAGAGCTTGTTGAGCTTAAACGTAAATCCGGCACTGGTTCTTCCAGAAGGCAGCTTGGCTCAAACCCTGGCAGACCCCAGGCTCCTTGCAGGCGGCTCCGTGAGCGTGTGGGAAAGAACCCACGCAGGAAACTTCCTCCAAGGCGTCGCTCAAAGCCCGTGTCATCCTCAGCTGGGTCCCGTGGGGAAATATCCCAGGAGCAGCAAGGTAAGAACCCAGGGAGATTTATACATTATTCAGGTAGGTAGCCATGTTGGTCTGGTGCAGTCAAAATAACAATAAATAAAAAATTGTCCAGTAACACCTTATAGACCAACTAAGTTTGTTCTGGTATAAGCTTTCGTGAGCATGCACACTTCTTCTATTTCAGTGTAATTGTATTTTATTGTTATTTAGCATTACCTGAAATCTTCAGAAGGTAACATAAAAATCATTTGGTTTTCCAAAAGTAGTTGATGTGCTTCTTTATCCAAGATAATGTCGCAAAAAAGGTGCCACGTAACACCCACTCTGTGTCTGTAAGAACTCAATCGCTCAGTGTGGCAGAACTGACACTTTGGAACTCCCTGCCAGTGGATATCAGCCTTAACTGTATTCTTATCAGCACCTGCTGAAGACATTCTTATTTAGACAAGCCTACCTAGATAGTTTCGAAAGCTTTTGTGAGTTTTGATGTGTTTTAATCTATTCTCTTGTAGTTTTACGAACGTTTTCAATCATGTAACGATAATTCTATTGCCATTTTCGTAAACGGCTTTGAGGTTTGTTTCCTGCAATCGAGCGGTATATAAATTATATGCAATAAATATTAGAGCTCAGTCGGTAGAGCACGAGACTCTTAATCTCAGGGCTGTGGGTTTGAGCCCCACGTTGGGCAAAAGATTCCTCCACTGCAGGGGGTTGGACTAGATGACCCTTGGGTCCCTTTCAACTATAATAATATATAATAATTTATTATTATAATTTATTATTTCTAATTTATTATTTGTACCCCGCCCATCAGTCTGGGTTACCCCAGCCACTCTGGGCGGCTTCCAACAAAGGATCAAAATTACATTAAAACATCAATCATTAAAAGCTTCTCTAAACAGGGCTGCCTTCAGATGTCTTCTAAAAGTCAGATAGTTGTTTATTTCCTTGACATCTGGTGGGAGGGCGTTCCACAGGGCAGGCGCCACCTCCGAGAAGGCCCTCTGCCTGGTTCCCTGTAACCTCCCTTCTCGCAGGGAGGGAACCGCCAGAAGGCCCTCGGAGCTGGACCTCAGCGTCTGGGCAGAACGATGGGGGTGGAGACGCTCCTTCAGGTATTCTGGGCCTTTGAGGCCATTTAGGGCTTTGAAGGTCAGCACCAACACTTTGAATTGTGCTCAGAAACGTCCTGGGAGCCAGTGTAGGTCTTTCAAGACCGGTGTTATGTGGTCTCGGCGGCTGATCCCAGTCCCTAGTCTAGCTGCCGCATTCTGGATTAATTGCAGTTTCCGGGTCACCTTCAAAGGGAGCCCCACGTAGAGCGCATTGCAGGAGTCCAAATAGGAGATAACTAGAGCATGCACCACTCTGGTAAGACAGTCCACGGGCAGGGAGGGTCTCATCCTGTGCACCAGGTGGAGCTGGCAGACAGCTGCCCTGGACACAGAATGGACCTGCGCCTCCATGGACAGCTGTGAGTCCAAAATGACTCCCAGGCTGCGCACCTCTGCAATTGTATGAAAAGTAAATGGAATGACCATGCTGGCTGAGTAGTTCCACGCCTCTGGTTGCATAACGTTGCAGGTCCTCCACGTTTGTCTGGTTTGCAAACTCCCAACCTGTCCCGCTTCCTTCCTTTCTGCTCTGTCCAGGGCAGGAGTCCTGCAGCGCCGCAGTTCCAGTGCTGCGTGTGCAGCAAGCACTTTCCTCTGCAGCGCATGCTGAACCGCCACCTCAAGTGCCACAGCTCAGTCAAGAAGCACGTCTGCAGGTATTGCGGCAAGGGCTTCAATGACACCTTCGACCTCAAGAGGCACCTGAGGACGCACACAGGTGGGGACCTCACCCTGCAAGGCCCTTGGCTCTTGTTGCTCACCTTGGTGGGGAATTTACAAATGTAACATCCATATTGACCAATGTATTGTGTTTTTTTGTAAATAATTTGTATTAATTTTTTCATTAATAACACTCCAGTGGATAGAATATCAAAGCTTTCCACAATACAAATAATAAAGCCAATTATACATTGCAAATTATATATTTTAAAAAAACTTTCCATGTTCTGGATGGTCAGGAGAAAAAAATATATATTTCTTGTTCCTGCTTTTTCTCTCTTGTTTATTCCCAATATCACAGTTCCGATCTTAATCCTTTGTCTTATCTCAACAGCCACTGGTGTGAGACTTTCAATCGTATTTAGCAAATCTATATGGATATTGACCTGCAAGAGAAATTTTATTCTTCCTGTTGTTGTCCGTCAATTATTTTCAGCGCAGTCCCCCTCAGAGGCCCCTTTTTCATTCCACCATCTTATCTTCCAAGATTCTGGCCTGCCTTTCAGCTTTTCTTTGTTTAATTAAAATTAAGACACAGCAACCCTTCAAGTCTTTTAACGAACTGATGT
>JAXCMG010000044.1:65654-86053 GCA_034642415.1 Podarcis siculus | reverse complement strand
TCCCGAGGGAGACAGTCCTGCTGTCAAACAGCTCTTGCTGTCCAAAAGTTCTTCCTGGTGTTTTGTCAAAATCTTCATTCTTTTGTTGTTGTTGGGAAACCCTTTTATTTACACGAGAGACACAACTCTTCCCAAATCCCCTTGTTGTTGTTGTGTAGTCGTTTAGTCGTGTCCGCCTCTTCGTGACCCCCTGGACCAGATTGGTCAAACTCATGCTGGTAGCTTTGAGAACACTGTCCCACCATCTCGTCCTCTGTCGTCCCCTTCTCCTTGTGCCCTCCATCTTTCCCAACATCAGGGTCTTTTCCAGGGAGTCTTCTCTTTTCATGAGGTGGCCAAAGTCTTGGAGCCTCAGCTTCAGGATCTGTCCTTCCAGTGAGCACCCAGGGCTGATTTCCTTCAGAATGGAGAGGTTTCATCTTCTTGCAGTCCATGGGACTCTCAGGAGTCTCCTCCAGCACCATAATTCAAAAGCATCAATTCTTCGGCGATCAGTCTTCTTTATGGTCCAGCTCTCACTTCCATTCATCTGGGAAAACCATGGCTTTAACTATACGGACCCTTACTTCAGAGGAATGAACTGAGAGGAGTGGGTGGCCCCGATTCCAGGTCAGCCATGCTGAACAGGCTTGAAAGTGATGGAGAACTCTCCCAAATAGTGACCAATCATTTCAGGCTTGATTTCCACCTGGTTGAAGGTCTTCCCATTGTACACGCCAACCATGCTGCCTGTCGGAGTGTCTGTACAACCGAGCTGAAACGGCTCTCCTCCTCGGACGTGTCTTTGGGATCCATCAGGCTCTCCTCCGACAGTGATTAACGACCTAAGCCTTTGATGAGGCTTCAGGCACGTTCCCCCATTACGCAGAGGATCCAGACAGCAGCAGCAGGAGCCGAAATATGTGCTACATCGCTACGTTTATTACTAACTACGCAGGACAGAAAAGAATATGCATCTGCTCTCTGTGAGAGTCAGAGAACAACCTGGAACAAAGAAACAGGAAACCAGTAACATCAACATCCGTCTCCCGTGAGACTTCCAACAGTCTGGAATGTCAACAGAGTCTTGTGACTCCAAAAACTGCACAGTGGCATAACAGAAATCTAACACCGCCTTCCATTTCCGGAAGGACAATTGTGTCTCGCAGGCGGATCTTGACCACTTCTGGCTTCTCCATGGGCAGGGCCTCTTTCTTGGTCTTGCGCAGCTGCTTCAGGAGGGAGCGCTGCTTGCGGCACAGGCTACAGTTGAGCCGCCGCTACCGCCGGCGGGCGCGGTACAGCTGCATCAGCTGCTCAGAGGACATGTCGAGGAGCTGGTCCAGGTCAACACCCCAACAGGTGAACTTCCGGAAAGTACGCTTCTTCTTCTGCTCCACTTCCGCCATCTTGGCTGCAGTCTCCTCCAGGAAAAGGCCGAGATCCCACGTGGTTTGCTCCTAGCGAGAGCCCAAAATCTTCATTCCTGTAACTTGAAGCTATGAGTTCAAGTCCTACTCTCTAGAGCAGGAGAAAACAAGCTTGTTCCCTCATCCATGTGACAGCCCTTGGGATATTTGAAGATGGCCATCATATCTCCTCTCAGCCTCTTTTCCAGGCTAAACATACCCAGCTCCTTCAAGTGCTCCTCATAAGGCTTGGTTTCCAGACCCTTGGTTGCCCTCCTCTGCGCACCTTCCAGCTTGTCAACATCCTTCTTAAATTGTGGCGCCCAGAACTGGACACAGTGTTCCAGGTGTGGTCTGACCAAGGCAGAATAGAGTGGTCCTATTAGTTGATCTGGACACTAATAATCATAGTTTGGAGGTCCCAAGCCCTAAGGAAGTCAGACTGTCCTCCACCAGGGCCAGGTCCTTCTCAGTGATGGTCCTGTCCCTTGAGACTAGGGTCCTGCAGGATTTAACCTCCTTCCATCGGGCCTGTAAGACAGAGCTATTCCGCCTGGCCTTTAATTTGAATTCAGCCTGATCTTTTATTTCCCTTCTCTTTTATGAAGATCACCCGCTCTGAGACCCCACAGCTAATTCTCCCCTGGCCTCCTTGCTGGCCCAAGCAGGACCAATTCAGCCTGCTAGCCCTGAGGATTATCTGATTGATTTCTGAATTTTATTGTTATTCATGTTTTTATACTGTATTTTATGCTGCTTTTATAATTAAGTGTTTTAAATTTGTTGTTAGCCGCCCTGAGCTTGGTTTTTGAACCGGGAAGGGTGGGAATAGCATAGCTTTAGCTAGGGAATAGAATAGCATTAGCTTTTTTTGCTGCTGCATCACACTGTGGACTCACGTTAAGCTGGAGCCCCTAGATCCTTTTCATGTGTCTCCCCCATTTCATATTTGTGCATCTGGTTCTTCCTGCCAAAGTGCAGACTCTTACATTTGTCCCTCTTGAAAGTCATTGTGGTAATTTGGGCCCAGCTCTCCCATCTGTTAAGGTCATTTTGAATCACCAAAGCCATATCTTCTGATCATCTCCTGAGGCCCTCCTTCATGTGCCTCCTCCTCGAGAGGTCCAGAGGGTGGCAACACGAGAACGGGGCCTTCTCTGCAGTGGCTCCCGGTCTGTGGAATGCTCCCCCCCAGGGAAGTTTCATTAGACACCCTTAGGTGCCAGGCAAAAACATTCCTTTTTAACCAGGCCTTTGGTTGACTTGATGGACATCCTATGCCCTTTTTTTAAAAAAATGGGGGGGGGCCACTATCAGGTTGCTTTTATTTTGATGATGTATTTTGTGGTTTTATATCTTGATTTTATTCTGAGAACCCCCCTGAGACCCCCAGGTATAGGGCGGTATATAAATTCAATATATAAAGATAATTTCCCCAGAGATGGCAAAGTTAACGTGATTAATGAGAGAAAACCCATTACTGACACTTACAGGTGAAACTCAAAACATTAGAATATCGTGGAAAAGTTCATTCATTTCAGTAATTCAATGCTATTGAAGCATCCTGGTCTTCCATAACACCTCAGCAGTGCCACAGGCTCATAGCATCCATGCCACACCGCATTGAGGCAGGAATTGATGCCAAAGAGGCCCAAACCAAGTACTGAGTACATATGCATGCTTCTACTTCTCAGAGGTCCAGTATTGCTCTATTTGCAGTCCTTGTTTTTGCTGATTTCATTTAATGTTCTAATTTTCTGAGATTTGATAATTTGGGGTTTTCATCAGCTGTACGCCATAATCATCAGTTATAACAAATAAAGGCTTGACATATCTCGCTTTGAATGGCATGAGTCTATCTCATATATCAGTTTCACCTTTTAAGTTGAATTACTGAAATACATGAACTTTTCCACGATATTCTAACTTTTCGAGTTTCACCTGTATTAAGGATTGGAAATTTCTAAGGGACATTTTGCATGAAAGCAAAAATGTGTATCTGGAGTTGAAGATTGACAAAGCACTGAATTGTAGAGGTTTTATTATTTTGCGGTTTTGTATCTTGATTTTATTCCGTGAACCGCCTTGAGACCCCCGGGTATAGGGCGGTATATAAATTCAATGAATAATAATATAGGCCTGTCCACCTGACATTTGTTCCTCCGCAGGCATCCGCCCGTACCGCTGCTGCGTCTGCGACAAAGCCTTCACCCAGCGCTGCTCCCTCGAGTCGCACCTCAAGAAAATCCACAGCATCCAGCAGCGATACGCTTACCGCGAGCGCCGCTCCAAGCTCTTTGTGTGCGAGGAGTGCGGCTTCACCTGCAGCGGCAGCGAGGAGTACTACGGCCACGTCCGCCGCCTGCACCCCGCCCACGGGATCCTGGCCAGAGGGTTCCAGAAGGTGGCGCCGGCCGACCTCCACCCCAGGTTCCACGTCCTCTACCCTTCCGGATACTGAGGCCCAGAGGCCAGGGCTGAGGAAACCGGGAAACAGCAGCATCCAAATCCCACGTAAGGAAAACGGGGGAGTAGAAAAACTAGCCAAATCATGCATTTGGAGCAAGTTGTTTGCTGCCCGTGCCAAGAGGGGACTGTGCCAATTCTGACCTCTTCTAAGTGTTGGGCGTCTCGCCCAGCCCTGCCTTGAGATCTATGTTTCTCAAAATTAGCTGTTCCCAAAATATGCGACAGTCTCAGAGGACTAAAAACTTTTGTTTTCAAAATAAAGGTTCCCAGAAGGCTGTGTTTTCAAGTCTTTTCTCCAAGCTCGGTTGTGGGTGCCCTCGTTGCTGAGGCGAGATGGGTGACCGCCAGGGGCAGGGCTTTTTATGTGGTAGCCCCCAAGCTGTGGAACGCTCTCTGCAGGTATTTCAGCCTTTGTGATGCTTTTCCAGGCACCAACCAAAACGTTTTTTGCACTTGCCCAAGTTTTTGGTTCCAGTGAATATGTGGCTGTTTCCAATCTGTTAATCTTGTAATGAGTGGCGTTTTGTTGCCTGCCGCCTCGCGGGGCCAATACTGGTGGCGAGACAGCATATAATTATATTAAAAACTGTGTTTCCTCATGGCCAGGGGAATATTTTGTTCTGCTTCCTGCTTAAACATAACCGGCCTCCTCTCTGAACATGGCTGTCTTGCATTATACAGTGGTGCCTCGCAAGACGAAATTAATTCGTTCCGTGAGTTTTTTCGTCTTGCGATTTTCTTCGTCTTGCGAAGCACGGTGTCAGTAGTCAAAACTCCTACCGGCCTAAAAGTTGTCTGCCCGCCGCGGGCAGGAGGGAGGGAGGGAGCGTCAGCGACGGTGGATGCCTATTGCCCCTGTTGCTGCAGCAGCCGGCCAGCCAGCCAGAAGCGCACGAGCGGAGAGGGGCGCATCCAGCCCGTTGGAGAGGAGCGCGGGGGCGCGTCCCCGGTGGCTCCCAAGCTGACCTTGCCTGGCCCGGCGCCTTCCGCGCTGCCAAAGGGAGACTCACCTGCTGCCTGCGCTGCGCCGGGACTAACTCGAGCGGGGCGAGGAGAACACACACTCGCGCGCACACACACCGAGAGGCAAACTTGCCACAGCCATCGACGCCGCGGGGTTGGAAAGCGCGGAGATGCAGGTAGGGGGCGCCCCTCGCAGGGCGAGCGCCGGAGGGCCCAGGCAGGCGCTCTTGTCACCGCCGGGGCGCTGGGGGGGGGAGAAGGAAGGAGCCCCGTCTGAAGAGCCCCGGAGCCTGGCCTCCCTAACTGGGAGTTGTGGGGAGGGAAGTGTGCGCGCCTTGCTATTTTTCGCCGAAACAAAGCTCCCTCTTCCTCAGAACCCGCCTTCACGCGTTCTTGCCCCTACGGAGACACACACCGCGTGCTATGAGTTGCTCCTCGAAGTCAAGTCGCAACTGTATTAACGGTTTTAAGAAAAAGGAAACAAACTTGCAAGACGTTTCCTTCTTGCGAAGCAAGCCCATAGGGAAAATCGTCTTGCGAAGCAACTCAAAAACGGAAAACCCTTTCGTCTTGCGAGTTTTCCGTCTTGCGAGGCATTCGTCTTGCGGGGCACCACTGTAGCTCATTTTTTAAAAAGCGGGCGGGCACAAGCTATCTTTAAAGCCAAACCTCTAAACCGGATACTCAGCCCCATCATCCTGGTTGGGATGGAGTGGGCTGGAATGAGGGAAAGGTAGGCAAGCCACACATGCTTTATCCCACATGACCTGAACCCTAGAGCATGGGGGTGGACTAGATGACCCCTGGGTCCCGTCCAACTCTTAAGGTTCTATTATTCTTTTATTCTCGCCAAGCTGCTTTAATTGTGTACAGATGTGCCAGCCTCCGCTGCCCCACCCAGGAAGGCTTGAGGAAGCACAACTTTGGGACTTTTGTAAAAATATAAACCATGTTTTATTAACAGAGCCGAAAACACAAACAACCCAAGTCAAAGAGGGTGTCTAGGCACAGACAGGCAGCAGTTGAATCATCTGGAAGTTTCTCAGAAAGGAGAGAAATTAAGGTAACGTCAGGAAAGGGACAAGGAGGGGGCTGACATCTCCATGGGCTTCACTCTGTCCAGCGGTGACCGCAGTGTGGGGCCGTGCAGACGTAATACAGCCTCATGGCATCCTAAAGCAGAGAGGGAAGGGGTGAGACGGGTATTCCAGGTGTGTTTCCATGCCTTGCCCCCGTGATCATAAAGACCTCCAGGGAAATGTGAAGGCTTAAAACCCAACAGAACCAGAAGCCACCTTTCAAACCTCCACAGTCCCTAATCCCCAGGTTTGGAGCTCTGGAAAAAAAACTCCTGTTGTGTTTGCAACATAAGCATAATGCTGTTTTGTTTTGAACTGCAAATGCAGAACCACAAATTGCTTTGGCACTGGGAACGCCCTTCTGTGAGTCTGTAAGGAGCTCAGCTGAAACACCCACCTCTGGTGGGCTTTTTTAAGTGACAGAGACTCCAAACTCTATGGCAGTCGCCCAACTAGTTTTAAGAGGAGATATTTGAATAAGTGAGCGGGGCAGCAGGTGGAAAACAGACATGCAAATCAAGTGGGGGTCACGGCTGAAATTCTGCTACTGAAGTAGAGGACCCGATGTAGGGAAACCCACATGCAAAGCGAGCAAATGTCATTGCTCGTAACTTTTAAGAGGGCTGTCGCTGCCAGGGGTTACGAAAACATCAGCTGCCCTAGATCTCAAAAGAAGTCTCCTCACCTCAGCCCTTGCGCTGTGAGACTGGAAAAACACAGCTTCCTTGTGGCCGCACCTGGAAGACAGGGGTAGAAAGACCTGGTTATGAGGCAGGGCAGATCCCGGAAGCGCGGAGGAAATGGCCCACACCCCGCCTTCCCAACCTGGTATCCCACGCCGAATGTCTTGGACTAGCTGATGGGAGTCCAAAATGTCTGGGAGGGCTGGCCTCCACCAAAGGTTTTTGTTTGTCCCAGGCTGTTCTATGCTTTGTGGCATCTGCCGGACTTTTTAAAAATAAGAAGAATGGCTACAGCTCAGCACTCACTTCTGGCAAGGGTGGTCCTCTGTTCGGGGCAGAGTTGGGTCCTGGGAAACGTCAGCAATGATCTGGGTTAGTTCACTGAAATGCAGATGGTTATAAAGTGATTCTTTTGACTGCCCACTCCCAGTCAGCCCATCTTGAAAATACATTGGAAACCATTATGTAATGTACGGCAATCTCTTGCTGTCAAAAGTCAGCCCCATCCCGGGGGGGGGGGGCATTTCTTTTGCAGTCATCATTCTTCTCATTGCGCTGCCCCCAGGACACCTGGCTGCTTCCTTACCACTTTTCTGAATTTTCCAAAAAGCCCCTCTCTTCTCATTTCTCCACCCCCATTGTTCAGCCCAGACACTGAGGTCCAGCTCCGAGGGCCTTCTGGCGGTTCCCTCCCTGCGAGAAGTAAAGCTACAGGGAACCAGGCAGAGGGCCTTCTCGGTAGTGGTGCCCGCCCTGTGGAACGCCCTCCCACCAGATGTCAAAGAGATAAACAACTACCTGACATTTAGAAGACATCTGAAGGCAGCCCTGTTCAGGGAAGTTTTTAATGACTGATGTTTTAATGTAATTTTAATGCTTTGTTGGAAGCCGCCCAGAGTGGCTGGGGAAACTATTATTATTATTATATTATTATTTATACCCCGCCCATCTGGCTGGGTTTCCCCAGCCACTCTGGGCGGCTTCCAACTGAATATTAAAAACAATACAGCATTAGACATTAAAAACTTCCCTAAAGAGGGCTGCCTTCAGTTGTCTTTTAAAAGTAAAATAGTTGTTTATTGCCTTGACATCTGCTTATTATTATTATTGTTTCTGTGTGGGTGCTCCCCACCCCCAGTCCCTCTGACCACCTTGGCCTGGCACCTGGACTGGAAACTATGGTTCTGTGAAGGCAGCCAAGAAATAACTTTTCACTGCAGCTACATCACTTCGCCAGTTCACGTTCAGCTTGTGATCAACCACTAGGGCATTTCCCCATGTTTCACTTGTCTGAACAAAGTGGATGCAAAACTAGGCTGGATTTTCAACACAGGAATACAGGAGGTTGCCTTATGTAAAGTCAGTGCGTTCCCTTATGTAGCATGGCTGGCAATGGCCTCTCCAGGGCTTCAGGCAGATCAACACAGGCCAGCAATTCCTTCAAGGCAGCTGCTGGTACTTACTCAACTTCATGTGTGATCTTATTGACGTAGATGCAGCTATTGTCAGCCTCCTGCTGGTAGTCACAGTTGCGGCACTGCAGGGAGAAGAGGAGAACGGTCACACGTTCACGTTCCCAGCAAGCCCGGGGGGGGGGGCAAAACATTACCTACAAGACTGATGCCAGGAGGGAGAAACTGCCTGGGTGTCACGGACTGGTTGGACGTAGAGGAACAGTGGGAGGCACCAGCTGGGGAAGAAGGATCCGAGTGCGGGGATTGGTGGTGGGACAGAGGGAGGAGATGGGGAGGAGGAGTCTGTGGCAGAGAAAAGTCAAGACAGAGGCGGAAGCGGCAGAGCCATAGCTGTCAACGTTTCCCTTTTTTTAAGGGAAATTCCCTTTGTCCGAATAGGATTCCTCACAAGAAAAGGGAAAAGTTGACAGCTATGGGCAGAGCAGGATGAGGAAGGCCAAGAGGCAGAGATGAGTCTGGGTGGTGAAGCAGCACAGGTGTCTCCCCCTCCTGCTGTGACAAGCGACCCTTTTCCCTGGGCTCCCAGGACCAGGAGAGGTATGAAGTGTGAGGAGCAAAGGAAGACCTGCAGGCATAGTCTCAGATTGCTTAGGAAAGACCTGGAAAGACCTGGAAGAGGAGACTTAGGCAGCTGTGGGAAGGCAGGGGCCTTCAGTCTCCGCAACTGCTACATAAAGGACAAGACCTACCAAAGAAGAGTCAATGGGCTCATTAGGCCTGGCATTCCTGTGCGGATCCTGTTTTTCTAAGAAAGCGTTAACCACCTGCTCTGTGTGATTCACTGCTGTCTCGCTCCTGACACTGCACACTCGTGATCCGTGCCCAGCAATCTCAAAGGCTGAGTTATGGCTGCCTCCCAAGGTTTGAAGCTAGCAAACACGGGGCAAAATGACCAAGCTCGCCCCTTTCCCGGCCAAAAAGTCCCAGCCAGGCAGCTGAGCTGGGAAAGGACTGCCACAAAGCCACAACAGCTCACGGTGAAACTCTGCACGCAAGAGTCTACCTGAAGAGAGTATTGCCACCTGACACTCACAGCATAGAGAAGGATCCTGTTCTCTTTGTCTTCTTTAGGGTACAACATGTTGTTGCTGTTCAAAAAGAGAGGAGAGAGAGAAAGATTTAAGTGAGTTTCTTGGATAAAAGGTGAGATGCAAATGTAAAACTAGAACTAGTTGGACGGACATCCACTGAAGCTGAGCGGGGAGCGGGCTGTCAACAGCTGAGAGCAGCCTTGCCGGCCCTGGCACCCTCCAGATGTTGTGGGCAGCAGCAGCTGTTCTGGTTGAGCTGACAGGAGCTGGAGCCCAAAGCCCAGGGGCAGAGAGCAGCTGCTTTGCACGGAGAAAGTCCCAGGTTCAGTTCTCTGCCTGAAATCCTGGAGACCACGGCTGCCAGTCCGTGTAGACAATATTGGGCTAGATGGACCCATAAGTCTGACTCAGCACAAGGCTTAGCGATTCCTGCGTCCAAGTCCCCTGTCAACATGGCAGGATAACTTTTTCTGATGCTAAGAGCTCTTAGGGAGTGGAAGAGACTCCTCAGAAGATGGTAGACTCTCCTGTGAGAGCCAGTGTGGTGTGGTGGTTAAGAGCGGTAGACTCGTAATCTGGGGAACCGGGTTCGCTTCCCTGCTCCTCCACATGCAGCTGCTGGGTGACCTTGGGCCAGTCACACTTCTCTGAAGTCTCTCAGCCCCACTCACCTCACAGAGTGTTTGTTGTGGGGGAGGAAGGGAAAAGGAGAATGTGAGCTGCTCTGAGATTCCTTCGGGTAGGGATAAAGCGGGATATCAAACCCAAACTCTTCTTGTCTTCCTTCCATGGAGGTTTTTAAGCGGAGGTTGGATGGCCCCCTGTCAGGGATGCTTCAGCTGTGATTCCTCCTGTGCAACGGGGTTGGCCTAGCTGGCCCCTGGGAGTCCCTCCACAATTCTATTATTCCTTCACCCCAGTTTTAAAAGCGAACCCACTTTTTTGCTCTGCAGCTCAGCAGGATCGCTGCCTGTCTTTGTTTTCCCATTACATTATCAGAACATGAATCTGCTGTGAACAGAACTCCAAGAGATGCTAGATGGGCAGCTTTTTCTGTGCTCATAAATTGAGGGAGCTCCCCTTGCTCTGTCCCTGCTCCTGCCAACCTAGCAGTTCGAAAGCACGTCAAAGTGCAAGTAGATAAATAGGTACCACTGTGGCAGGAAGGTAAATGGTATTTCCATGCTCTCTGGTTTCCGTCACGGTGTTCCGTTGCGCCAGAAGCGGTTTAGTCCTGCTGGCCACATGACCTGGAAAGCTGTCTGTGGACAAACACCGGCTCTCTCAGTCTGAAAGCGAGATGAGCGCGGCAACCCCATAGTCGCCTTTCACTGGACTTAACTATCCAGGTATCCTTTATCTTTTTTACCTTTTACATTAAGTAGGCTTGGGTGTCTTTTCTGCCAAGCACGTTTACGTGTAAGAGAAGCCCACACAGGTCACACAATGCCAGCCCACAGAACAGCACTTTCTGGAAAAGACCTCCAAACAATCATTATACTCTTATCATCATTACTAATTTCCAGGTTGTGGCCACAGTTGCACGCTATCAGCTTCCAGGAGCCACAGGTGAGGGCCGAGTGCAAGGCTGGGACCAAAGGAGGAAGGAGAATGACATGCCCTAACATCCCATATGTCCCTGGAGGGGAGCCAATGGGTCTCAAATCCTCGGTGAGTTAGGAACTTCCCCTACGTGTGAAGACAGTTTCCAGCAAATTGAGCAAATGAGACCAACAGGAGGTCCAGCGGCCAAGAAGGCGGTTCCTGCCCCTGCTACAGGGGGAAGAGAGATGGGGCTCAGTCACCTGGGAAGGGATCCCATCAAGAGGAAGGAAAACTCTGGTCCTAAATCTCTGCTACCTTTCAGGATATCTTTGGGAGAAGAGTGTGATGGCCTGGGACTTGGGCTCAGACTCGGAACCAGAGGAGTCTCAGTCTGCACCGGATCCTTTGCCTCAGGCATCATCTGAACCAAGTCTGGGGCCTGATCCTGAAGAGTCCCAGTCTGCACAGGTTCCCCCGCAACAAGCACCAGCTGGGCTGAGTCAGGGGCCTGAGCCTGCCCTGGCTCCAGATGCAGGGATGACCTTCTTGCCTCCAGCTGGGCCATCACTTACAGCTGCTCCACTACCGGTTGGGTCAGGGGAGGCTGAGGCGGCCTCTGGGTCTAGTAACCCACCAACGTCTCCAGAGCTGCAGAGACTGAGGTCTGAGAGAAGGAGAGACCTGAGTACTCGCAGGAGGAGTGCTCGCCTTCGGGCAAAACAGGGAGGTGAGTTGCTGGGGGATCAGGACCGGCCGCTACCCCGACAGAGATAAAAGGCTGCTGGACCCCAACCCAGGTTGCGGAAGCAACATTGCTGTTTGCCAGATCCTGCCTGAGACCCTGTGCCTGTCCTTGCCTGGTTTCCTCCCTGGTGTCCTGCCGGACTGACTCCTCGCGGAACCCTTGGATTCAGCACCAGACCTGGACCGCGTTGCTTGGGTTAACCCCCGGGCCCAGCACAAAGAGAAAGCTAAGGGGTGAACCCTACACAAATCCAGAGTGGAGTCAGCTAAGGAGGTTGGGTGGCGCCTTCTGCACCTCCTTCCGTCAACTCCTGCCGCCAAGTTGGTGCCAAACGCATTGCTCTGCTTTTCTTTGGACCACCTCAGCGAGGACGAGGCGGGGGGGGGGTCTTCTCATCTGGGCAGCCCAGGACCTCCAGACACACTGCCCAGGCTTGTGCCCGGGGAGGTCATTTCAGTGATGCTAACACAGCAGTTTGACTTCACCCCCTGAGGCACACTCCATTGTCTCTCGAGACAGACTGGTGTGAATGATTACTTCTTAGGTTTGCATACCGCCCTTTTCTGAACACACTGTTCCGGATTAACGCTCCAGTGACCCAGCAGCAACAACAACAGTTCTGGGAATATTATTATGCTGGAATATTATAGCTTGGTTCAGGTGATTTGGAGAGAGTTTGGCTTCAGCCCCAGAGGCGCACAGACAGGTGCCAACCAAGATGGCTTTTTAAGTGTGCTTACCGCCCTGTTTGGAGCACAGAGTTCTCAACTTGGGAGGAGAAGAAGAGAGGGCCATGAAATAACCACACGGATTACTCTTAAAGGCAATTACAGCTTGAGTCTTATTGCCTGAGACAGATGATTCACATACTGGTAACATTGCGCTCCAAACGCCTGACATGACATGTTGGTGATCTCATGATCCATATTTCCCAGCAGTTTGATATTGATATTAAAAAGTACAGGGGACAAGATAGAACCCTACAATATTCCAAAGTACCACGGCCAAGGAGTCTGTCACCTGCCCTCCATCGCCTCCCTCTGGGAACAGTCCCACAGCTCACCAGCCAGCGCATTGAGGCTCTTCTGGCTCTGAATCTAAATCCCAAAGACAGATTAAAATGGATCCAGATAACTCTAGACTGGTGACTGGAAGTGGCCGCCAAGACCATATAACACCAGTCCTGAAAGACCTACACTGGCTCCCAGGACGTTTCCGAGCACAATTCAAAGTGTTGGTGCTGACCTTTAAAGCCCTAGACGGCCTCAAAGGCCCGGGATACCTGAAGGAGCGTCTCCACCCCCATCGTTCAGCCCGGACACTGAGGTCCAGCTCCGAGGGCCTTCTGGCGGTTCCCTCCCTGCGAGAAGTAAGGTTACAGGGAACCAGGCAGAGGGCCTTCTCAGTGGTGGCGCCCGCCCTATGGAACACCCTCCCTTCAAATGTCAAGGAAATAAACAACCATCTGATGTTTAGAAGACATCTGAAGGCAGCCCTGTTCAGGGAAGCTTCTAATGTCTCATGTTTTTCTGAATTATTAATATTTTGTTGGAAGCTGCCCAGAGTGGCTGGGGAAACCCAGCCAGATGGATGGGGTAGAAGTTGTTGTTGTTCGTGATCATCATCATCAAAGCTTTTATCGGCTTCATATACAAACATCCATAACATAACAGTACAGAGTTACCGCTTCCCCCATGGCACAAAACATTTACCCCCCCCCCAAAAAAAGGAGAGGCAGAACAGACTGTTGTCACATCTCTAGGTCTCCAGGGAGATCAGTCGTCTGCAATGTGTTTCGACAACAGAATACAGTGGTACTTCAGGATGTGAACGGGATTCGTTCCAGAGCCCTGTTCGCATCCTGAATAGAACGTAAGATGCGACTGTGCATCTGCACGTGCCGCGTTTTGCCGCTTCCGCGCATGCGCGTGACGTGATTTTTACCATCTGCGCATGCTCGAGCAGCAAAACCTGGAAGTAACACGCTCCTTTAATTCCAGGTCGCCATGGTGCGCAACCCAAAATACTTATCCTGAAGCATATTTATCTTGAGGTATGACTGCACCAGATAAAGATATTTGGCCCCTAACTTGGTGAGCTCCTGGTCATTCCCCAATAGTAGAAAGTGTATGACCCCCCAACTCTGGTTTCCATTTGGGGGTGCAGAGTTGCTCTAGGAATTGCTGGCGGAGATCAGCATATAGTTTCCATTTAAGAACCAGATGGGTGCTCATCCCATGGGCAGATTCTACCTCTCTCCGCCATGCTCAGGAACCTTCCCCATGGCTTGGAGTTGAACCTGGCCAACGAAAAGGCCCTTCCTTCTTGAGGGTTGAGCAAAATTTCGAGGTAGTTGTGGTTAGTTTCATGTGCCCAGGAAAGTTGAAAGTCAAGAGGGGAGCATGTTGTTGTTGTTTCCTATTATTCCCCTTACTATGATCGCTGCTGCTGTCGCTCCACCACGTGCATCTCTCCCTAACCCCGTGTTCCTGAAGAAGTCTGCATGCACACGAAAGCTCTTACCAATAACTAACTTAAAAGGTAAAGGGACCCCTGACCGTGAGGTCCAGTCGTGGCCGACTCTGGGGTTGTGGCGCTCATCTCGCTTTATTGGCTGAGGGAGCCAGCGTACAGCTTCTGGGTCATGTGGCCAGCAGGACTAAGCCGCTTCTGGCGAACCAGAGCAGCGCACGGAAATGCCGTTTACCTTCCCGCCAGAGTGGTACCTATTTATCTACCTGCACTTTGACGTGCTTTTGAACTTCTGGGTTGGCAGGAGCAGGGACCGAGCAACGGGAGCTCACCCCGTCGCGGGGATTCGAAGCGCCGACCTTCTGATCCACAGTCGTTTAGACCACAGCGCCACCCGCGTCCCCTAATAACTTACTTAGTTGGTCTCTAAGATGCCACTGGAAGGAATTTTTAAATTTAATTTAATTTACTTTTCTTTTCTTTCCCTAACCCCTGACTGTGTTTTGGGAAACCCTGCCAGCCCCTGCTTATTTTCGGTTCTTGCTTATGCAGGATACCCCCCTTCTCGGGATATCACAGACCTGCAGCGTGGGAAGGGGGACCCCGAGGTCATCTAGCCCAGCCCCCTGAGGGGACTGACGGGGGGCCGTTCAATGCGGCCCCCGCCGTCTCCGCCTCCCCCTCCGGCCTCACCATTCCTGGCAGAAGCGGATCCCCACGAAGCCCGGCTCGTAGGCCCCTTCCGACTCCATGGCAACGGCCCCGACTGCGCAGGCGCAAAAGGCTCCTCCCGCCCGTGGCCCGGCTCAGGCTCGGCTTCCCGGGCTCGGACTGCGCAGGCGCTTCTCCTCCTCGGCGCTTCGGCTACGGCAGCCGTCAGGGGCCAGAATAGACCCGAGCGCGGAGCGTGGATGTTGTGGTCGCCTCGCCTGAAAAAGGAGATGGAAAAGGATTCAGGGGGGAAAGGGGCCCCAAATGATACAGAGGAGGGGGGGACTCCCCGCTTGGGAGAAAGGTTGCACCCTGGAAATAAGCAATCATAAAAATAAGGGAATTATTATTATTATTATTATTATTGATATGAAAATACTTTTATTGGCTTTACCATTTAATGTTCCACACATCAATATAATAATAATAATAGTAATAGTAAAAGAATTCGTATATTCCCCCCCACCCTGTGACTTCCCTCAACTTTCCCTTCTGGTTCATTAAATGTTTGCTTGTTGTTGTTGTTGTTTAGTCGTTTAGTCGTGTCCAACTCTTCGTGACCCCCTGGACCAGAGCACGCCAGGCCCTCCTGTCTTCCACTGCCTCCCGCAGTTTGGTCAGACTCATGTTAGTGGCTTCGACAACACCGTCCCACCATCTCGTCCTCTGTCGCCCCCTTCTCCTTGTGCCCTCCATCTTTCCCAACATCAGGGTCTTTTCCAGGGAGTCTTCTCGTGAGGTGGCCAAAGTCTTGGAGCCTCAGCTTCAGGATCTGTCCTTCCAGTCAGCACCCAGGGCTGATTTCCTCCAGAATGGAGAGGTTGGATCTTCTTGCAGTTCATGGGACTCTCAAGAGTCTCCTCCAGCACCAGAATTCAAAAGCATCCATTCTTCGGCGATCAGCCTTCTTGATGGTCCAGCTCTCACTTCCACTACAACGGCTGCAATTAGTCCTACAGGAAAAAACAAGGGATGGTATGCAGATGATTAGCATATGTAATGAGACAGGAATCCAGTATCTCTATTAAGAACAGGTCTCTCCATAGTTTTCAGATTAGTGATAAGTTGTAATTCAGCAACTTCTCCTTCTGGTCTCTTTCTAAAATTCTTTTGCAATAAGACAGCTACTTTGAGATCTTGTATAGAATGTCCTGGGAGACTGAAATGTTCTCCTATTGGTTTCTCTGTCTTGTGATTCCTGATGTCAGATTTATGTCCATTTATCAAGAGTCTCCTCCAGCACCACAATTCAAAAGCATCCATTCTTCGGCGATCAGCCTTCTTTATGGTCCAGCTCTCGCTTCCATACATCACTACTGGGAAAACCAGAGCTTGAACTATATGGCCAACAAAGGTCCGTATAGTAAAAGGGAAGTAATAGTGCCTCTCTATTCTGCCGCAGTCACCCACCTGGAGTCCTGTGTCCAGTTCTGGGCGCAACAATTTAAGAAGGATATTGACAGTTTGGAACATGTGCAGGTGACCAGGATGATAGAGGGTCTGGAAACCAAGCCTTGTGAGGAACGGTTGAGGGAGCTGGGTATGTTTCGCCTGGAGAAGAGGAGACCGAGACTTGGAAAACCTCATTCCTTGGAGGTTTCGAAGCAGGGTTGGGTGGCCATGCTTTAGCTGAGATTCCTGCATCACAGGGTTGGACTAGATGACCCTTGGGTCCCTTCCAACTCCAAGATTCTGTGATAGCCATCTTCAGATATCTGAAGGGCTGTCACATGGAACAAGCTAGTTTTCTGCTGCTCCCGAGGGCAGGACCCAAACCAATGGTTTCAAATTACAGTCATACCTCGGGTTAAATAAGCTTCAGGTTGAGCGTTTTCAGGTTATGCTCTGCAGTGACCCGGAAGTAATGGAACGCGTTACTTCCAGGTTTCGCCGCCTGCGCAGATGCTCAAAATGACGTCACGTGCATGTGCGGAAGCGGCGAAACGTGACACCCGCAGTCTCGTGTTACATTCTACTCAGGATGCGAACGGGGCTCCGGAATGGATCCCGTTCACATCCAGAGGTACCACTGTACAAGGAAGGAGGTTCTGACTAAGTGTTAGGAGCATCTTTCTGATGGCAAGAGCTGTGCAATGGACTCCCGCAGAAGGTGGTGTAGTGATCAGGTGGGATTGCTGTGAGGAATTATAACAAATAGAGAGTAAGCCATCTGCGTCAGCAATGAAAGCATTGCGTTGACTGGGTTTAAACTATTTTGATAAGATTTTAATCAATCCACACCTCTGCATTCCTGTTCCATTTCTCTTTATTGACAAGTCACGTACACAGCCCAGTTGCTTTGCCAGGCAGGCATCCTGGGTCATCAAAGACAGTGGGCAGTTTCTTTGATTTAGGATGTTAATCTTAGGGCCAGGAAACAGATCTCACATGAAGGTGATAATGATCGCTGTCTTCCTGGCCATCCTTCTTATCGTATATATTGCTTGTTTATGACCTCAGGGGTTGCCAAATGCACTCCTTTGTAGTTCTGTTTTGTTTACCCCATAAATATGTGTGCTTAATTAGTTTTGGTAGTTTAACTTTGTCCCCACGTGGGGTTTGTTGAAATGCTCAGAAGAAATCTGATTGGTTCTTACGAACACTCTGTAAAAAGTTCTTTTGTTAATAAAACGACCTGGGCCGGAGGGTGGAGACAGAGTTTATTATACGCACCCTTCCCAGAGTCTTGCTGGTTCAAGCCTCTGTGTGTATTCTTATTACCGGTAATCAGAGTTCAATCCTTCCTTTACTTTGGAAACACCACCTCAGGTGGTGGGGTCTCCTTCGCTGGAGGTTTCTGAACAGAGTTTGGGTGGCCATCTTTAGCTGCGACTTCTGCATTGCCAGGGTTTGGACTGGATGTTGGGGTCCCCTGGAAGGCGAGGCTGCAGCAATGGGAAAAACACAAGCCTCTTGGGATGCAAATGCTCTGCACTCCATCTCGGTTCAAGCTGTATATTTGTGGAAATAAACCATATATCATAAAGGCGCCGCAGACTCCACTGTGCCTCTTTGTTCCGAAAGGTAACACAGACCCTAAGAAGCATGTCTGGTACCCCTGGAATCTCACACCGCTCAGAGATTGGGGTGGTTTGTAAATTACCCCGAAACAGTCTGCCAATCCAGTTCTGAAAAGAAGCACCATGATGCATCTCTCCCATTTTACAGCATGGAAACATTAAGGCTGATAGACAACGTGGAGTGCGCAGAGTTTGGAGTTTCACAGAACTCTTCATTGGGAGGAACAGAGTTACAAGCTCCTGGAATTATAGCCTGTTCTCTGGAACATGAAATCTGCATGTCAGGAGGGGCATTGACACAGAACCTGTTTTTCCAATTGCAGGTAGGTAGTTTTTCCAATTACACATAGGTAGAACTATGGAAGGCACCACATTGAGCCGCATGAAATGGAAGTCCATCAACCTCACCAAGAAACTTGCACAGGTACAGACTGACATCTCCTTTCTGACTAAATGTAAGAGCCTGGACATTATACCCGAGGGTCTTAGAATTAAGAACCCTCTACACTCCACATATCCTACTGAATATGCAAGGAAACTAAGCCACTTTCTTCAAGAAGCTGCTCAAACATCTAATCAATGTTCTGTACTAAACAGAAGCTAATAAAGAAAGAGCTCTCTGTCCTTTGTATGAGGAGGCAATTAGACATCCAGATAAAATCTCAGCTTCTTCTCCCTTCTTCATGGGAAGAACATTGATGAACAGGCAACTTTAATCCTCACAAGTAGGTCAGTTGCTGCCTTGATTTTACCCAGACGCCTCCTTCTCAGAGTCTTCCTCGTACACCATGTCTTATGTTTTGATACTTATCTTGCCTTCTGACACTTGATAATACTTGCTGGTTGCATTATCCTAGCCACTCATCTTTGGAAATGGTACATACCCTGGTTTCAGAAACCCTGGTCACAGACCTCCCCTATCTCCTATTCATGCACAAAATGTGCTCTTTTGAGTGGCTCCGAAGGATTTGTTAGGTGAAAGGAACTATCGGGAGAGGTTTCCCCAAGATATTTCCTCCCGCAGAGGAAATATTTGTGGTGATTAAGAGCCAATGCGGCTTCAGGATTTCTCCCCTGCACTGTTTCAGACACGTGGTTTAGGTACTTACTTACGTACGTGTGTTTATCTTGTGCATTTATGAGCCTTCGCTTTTATTTGTGATGCCTTAGAATTCATGTGACACTGTGGAGAGGGATGGGGGGGTGGAAGCCATGTCTCTTTAAAGTGGCGCTGCAGTGCTTTAAACATATTTAAAAACATAATAAAACATTGCACATTAAATAGTATGCCCTTTTCTTATTGGAAGTCCTCAACCTCCCTGATAATGGCCCTCGTTATGCTACACTGAGTAGGCTTGGGCATCTGCCAAGTATGTTTACGTGTAAGAGAAGCCCCCAGGGGTCCCACAGAACAGCACTTTCTGGAAAAGATCTAAGAATCATTATACCTTTATAGGGCAGGAATTGCCAAAAGAGTGGAAGAAGTTATTGCTGCATGCTACAACAGCAGCTAGGATATTACTAGCCCCAAAATGGAAAGGCGAAAAGATGCCAACGAAAGAAGAATGGCAAGTTAAACTTATGGAATGGGCAGAAATGGCAAAACTCACGGGAAGACTCAGAGACAAGGACAACAGAGACTCTAAAAAAGACCGGGAACCGTTCCTGCTGCAGTTACAGAAACACTGTAAAGAAATTGGACTCATTAGCAGGATTTGAGTAAACACAATTATGAAAACAAATGTAAAGATGACGAAGCAATAAATCGGATATTAATTAAGTGAAAGATATAATTGGAAAGAAAACAGGGTATAAATAAGTGAAAAGAATGTAAGAGCATTTAATTAAAAGATTAAGAAAATAGGGGGAAATAAATTAAGCAGAAGTAGCAAACTTTTAATGAACCAGAAGGGGAAGTTGAGGGAAGTCACAGGGTTGGGGGGGAATATATGAATTCTATTACTGTTATTATTATATTGATGTGTAGAATATTAAATTGTAAAACCAATAAAAATATTTTTTTAGGGTACAACATGTTGTTGCTGTTCAAAAAGAGAGGAGAGATAAAGATTTAAGTGAGTTTCTTGGATAAAAGGTGGGATGCAAATGTAAAACTAGAACTAGTGAACAGACATCCACTGAAGGGGAGCGGGGAGGGGGGGGCAACAGCTGAGAGCCGCCTTGCCCGGCCCTGGCGCCTTCCAGATGTTGTGGGCAGCAACAGCTGTTCTGGCTTTGTAGCACCCTGCTTGTGGTTAACGCTTAGCTGGAATGAAATATTCAACGCAGCAATAGAGAAATTAAAATAATAATTTATTTGTCAGACAAATAAATGATAGGCACAGTGGTATATGGTTACCAAAGCTCTGCCTGCCCTCCAGCCCTGATGGCCAGCACTTATATTTCCTCAGCCCAGCCCCCTTGCTCCTCCTTTGGCTGCCTCTGTCCAATCAGCCTGGTTGAAATTCCTATTGGCTGTTTGCTAGAACCAATCATAAAAGATACACCCATTTCCTATTACCTTTTATGGGAGACAAAGAGCTATATTTCCTTCTATTTATAAATGGCAAACAAGTAGTCATACATCTTCTATTTAGCCTCGACAAGGCACCTTAATTACCAGTCCACCTTTGCCCCCTTCATTCTAAAATAGAGCAGATGGCTAAAACAGATGGTGGCTAATTTTATCTGAACAGATCTTTTGTTCACCTTTTCACACACAGCATCAATGAAATAATAATCTAACATAAGAATCTAACATTTCTCACTTTCTAGATGTTTTGTCTACTGCATTCAGACAACAGATACAATATCATAC